>JACDOX010000139.1:37404-166833 GCA_014549065.1 Cardinalis cardinalis
TATTATTATTATTATTATTATTATTATTATTATTGTAGAAACTAGTCAGAAAGAAGTCCCAAATCTTCCTGCTCACAGACACACAGAGGATGAAACTTAATCTAGTAGTATATAAAGATCCAGAAAGATTGAGCACCAAGGGTCATTCTTTGCCTGGACTCTTGTAAGTCAGATGCTACCCTTGCCTGCTGACTGAACTATTTTTTATCCATCCAAAATCTTAAACTTTTTCAAGAAGACTCAAGGGCTTAGGTCCAAGCTCCGGAGTCAGCAAGTTCATTTTGTACAAGCTAGTTCATTTTTCAGGGCTAGATCTACTTGCTTATCCTTCAGAGACCCAGAGGATGGCTTGGGATGATGAAAGAGAGTTTTTGTTCTGTTACTGTTTCCCTGTATATTATTATTGCCTGGAATTGAAAAGATTTTGGTCCTTGTTCTCCAGCATATTTTGTTTGGGCTCAGCTCAGGTAACAACTTGTACAAAAATCCTGGGATTGATATAAGGAAGTTTTTCCTGGTATTGCCATTTTCTTTCTATAATCGAGCTCAGTGTAGATCAGAGGTGGAAATCTCTGACAGAAAGGAGCATTAGATAACAACAGGAATTTTGTAAAATGTGCTTTAAAAAAGAGGAATAAACAAAATCTCACACTACCATAGCTAACAGATTAAAAAAATGACATTTTCTGATGCATTTTTCTTTCATTTTAAAGACTTGTATAAACAGCTTGATCTATTTCTGCTTACTGGTACAGTGAAAGGATCCTAAATCAATGAAACAGCTGTACAGAAATGTAATATTAATTGTGAACATGAATCTCATGTTATTTTACGAGTATTTGGTCATGTAAATTTTAACTTTGTTGAACCAGAGACATGAGTAGGCGGAACAAATAGCCCAGCCATTATTTGAAATAGATATGTGCCTCTCTGCTCCTCTCTTAGTAATTTGTGCTGTGGCATCTTTTCCACATGAAAATTCCAGTTAGTAATGCCTCACACCACTCCTTTCAGGGGGATAATCACTGGAGTGAATTCTCAAATGAGAAAAAGAGAGATTGTAGCCTACATTTTTACTAAGTCTTCAGGTTTTAAACAACTAACTTGACGAAGCAAAGCCCAGATTCTCAGCAGCAGCTGCTCTGCTCAACAGCCACACACAGAGTAGATATTCAGCAGTTCTGTTTGGAGCACAAGAGCTGTGTGACCTGCACTTGAAGGAACTGTTCTGAAATATGGCATCAAGTGAGTATCAAAGCAATAACTCTGACTCCTGAGCTTATTCTTTACTCCATGAGGTCCAAGTGAGAACATAACATCACATTCAGGTCCTTTAAACCAACACTTTTGTGCAGGACACTGAGGACTCACTCAGGCRTTCTCCTGAACTATTTTCATGAACTATCAGAATAATAATTCTGATGACACCATTTTACAAAAGATATCAATACCAAGGTTTATCTTGCATATGAAAATAGGCATGAAAAGGTCTTCTGTAATGGTTTACAGAGGTAGCCTTTTTACTTGGGCCCGTTTCTGTGCACAAATTCAGCTGCAATGCTAAGTATAATCTTTAAAAATACACTGTACTGGGTTTGACAGTTCAGGTACTCAGGAATATCTTTTCTTGAGGAGAGAAATCAGGAACAGAATATTAACAGTCTCAGCAGCTTATTAAGTTTGCACCAGAGAGTGACTTCTAAAGGTTCTAAAAACCACTGAAATGCTAATATTTCAAGTGGAATAATTGAATGCAACTAAATTTATTCACCATGTTTGTCATTAATGTCAAAAAGGGTCTATCTATTCTTTCTGGAAGAAAACACATACTTTCTTCTTCTTAAAAGGCATATACTGAGTTTCACTGCATCATCTGTTGTCTCTGCAAGTAATGCAAAAGGAACCTGTCTTCATAAATGCTATTCAGTTGTTGAAATGTGTGGTACAGTGAGGAAGAGTAAAAATTAAAATAATTTGGTATTTCTGGTAGAAAACATGGTTTTATGAAAGTACTGTTTGATCAAACAGTGTTTGACCTAGCAGAAGTCCACACTGATGACTTGAAATGTGGAAAAAAATGCATGAAAGGAAGAGGATTTTCAGCTATTTCTCATTCTAAGGATTCACAAGAGAATCAGACAGCCATGGATACAAATCTCTGTTCCTGTGTAAGATTGCCACATGCTGTGATCTACAGTCTTGTGGATCACCAAACAGTATTAGGTATTAAAAATGTGACTGCAAGACACATTCTAAAAGTGCTCCAAAACTAATTTAGTTTGCTGGCTGAGCTTGACCCCACATGATTCATTGCTCTTAATAATCACTGCAGCAGTGTAGAACTTCATCTGAGAGCTTTCTCCTTCTAATTTAAAAGCTTATTAGAAAGGCTGCTTATACTTGATTTAACACCAGCTTGAGCTACAAAACTATTGTCATGTCTTTCCTCATGAGAATCTGTTCCTTCCAATGCAAATCAATTCAACCAAAAACTTAATGCAGAGGAATGTGCAAGCACGTAATTGTAAGCAGTACAATATAGAAATACTGAGAGAGGGTTTATAAATGTTGTGTTTGTTGAGTCAACCTGAATCAGAAAAATTTGTTACTGTTTTTATTAGTATTGTCATAATTTAATATATCCTATTGACAAGAAATAACCTAAAACCATAGAAAGAAGCAAAGAATGGCTTCTTATTGTCATGTTTCATAGACACATTTCACTCTTTCTAGGTGGGAGTAGTTTTCAGCAAAATACATACACAAGTAAATTCTCCAGGATGCTTAGGAATATATTGAAGTTCTTTTTGTGTTGATAATGAAGGTGAGGAGATAAAAAACATGGCAGGATTTTTAACTTTAATGGAATGGCAATACTGGCTATAGTTCAAAGCTGCACAAGAAAAAGTATTTAAGAATAAAACATTTAGTTAGGGGCTATGTGAAGGTAAGTGTTTCTAATCTCATCTTGGTTTTCAAGCTGAACGTTGAGAAGCTGCAGGTACACAGGTGATGTGAGTCAGTACAACTTCAGTACAACTGCTAGAAGTAGAAAGGAGGGGAAGTCTAACCAACTCCATTTGTTGGAGTTTTATCCTCTTCCAAAGAATAAGCAGATAAGACAGGAATGATATAATAAAGGAAGTAAAAGTGGGAACTTAGCACTCAAACGTTAGTAATAAATGAGTTTGCAAATTGGTTCTGACAAAGGGACTCCAGTAGCAGTTCAGAAGAGTGCAGTGAATTGAGAACGGGTTTTGTGTTGGGCTGGAAGCAATAGAAAAAGTGAAGGAAGTTGAACACATTAAAAAAATTTGGTGGCTAAAAAACAACACAGTTAACGAAGCTCAGTGTTAAAATATAAAAAGCAGTAGATGATGAAGAAGAAAAAAATATCTGCTGTTGTATTTTTTGAGGTTTTCAATTAAATATACCAGTGACCCAAGTATAAAACAAAACAGATTAAGCAAAAGTGTGTTCAGAGCTTAGCTAAGTAAATAGCAGAAGGATGTTAAGCAACAAGGTTTATGTTGATTTATGAAATAATATTGGGCAATCATATTAGAACATTAGAACAGATGTTATACAGACCATCTATCTAAGTGGTGTGTTTTCATCCAGAATAACATCTTCAATAAAATGAACTTGTCTCAAGAAAGATGCTGTAGAAGGGGAACAGAAAGGGGGAAAAATAATTGCCATGAAGAAAGAAAAAACAGAGACAATTGGCTGAACAGAGGGTGAAGAAAGAAACTGGAATTCTAACCCTGAGAGAGTAGGGACATAAGAAAAAATACAGGAAAAGTAAAGATACAATGAATCATTCCAATCTGGGAATTTGCTTTTACAAGATGTAATATCACTGTTTTTGCCATTTCAGACAAAAAAAGCAAAACATTGTGGGGCCATCAGTTGAGGTACTAGGTATCATCTTCAAAACCCATGTAAGAAAATACGTTTTTTCACAGACCTTTGAAATGTAGAACATGTACTTATAGTGTTGTTCTCAAAGCCAAGGATGACCTTGTGTCCTAAAACTTCCCAAGGTTCAAAGAACAGGGTGTTTCTAGATGTATTAGCAGTATGAACAGGGTGTTTCTAGATGTATTAGCAATATCCTAAGTTACAGAATTTAATGCTAAGATAACAGGAGAAGAGACAACGAAAAACATGCAGGAGAATTTATGCAACCATAATTCTCTGTGATTTGGAGGAGCCTTCTAGGAGGAGGCAGATTTTGTCATATCTAAGTGTTAAACTGCTTGGCTCTTTCTGCAGAAATACCTGAATCCGGCCATCACTGGAGAAAGTTTGGCTAAATTTCCCAGCCCACAGATTGGAAATTCTTTCCTTTACTCATGCTGTGAGTCTGAGACAAAGGTAAAAAAAATCAAGAGAAATTCAAGCTGTGAAGGGGAAGAAGTGAAGAATGCAGGAAAAAAAGAACATGAAACTCAAGTTAAAGAGTAAGGTAAACAAATGGAATATGTGTTTTTAAGGCCATATCTGCAGAGGAMACTGGAGTGCAATGGTTCAGGGGTTGAAAACAGAGCAGGCACAACAACATGGAGCTTTATCTGACCCATAGAACAGATACTTATAAAATATTGTGCCTCATTGCAGAAACACCTCTGGCACTTCAGGACTCCTGGCRCTGTGTGGTGCAAACCCTTTGGTGAGGGTGTCACTCCCGTCAGTACCCGTGGGAGAAGGGAAAAGGCTAAAGTAATGTAATAATGTCATATTTTGTCTGAGCATAAGGAGTGATGTCTGCCCCATAACACGGAAAAAAAAAGCTACTTTCATTTTGGTTCAAATCACCAATTCACTGGACACTGAGGAGAAGGTGCTATCCAGCACTGTTGATGCTTGGTTTTAAACGAAATGGCTGAAAGGGTTTTGCTATTATTGCTTGAATTCTCATCCCAGCTGAGTGTGACCAACATGAAGTTAAGCCATTTAATCAGGCAATGTCTTTCTTCTGCAAACATCAGTGCTCCAGTAAGTGACAAAAGGCACAAAACACAACATTTTCAGGAGGAGAAAACAAGAATCTCATAGAAAAATGCTCAAAAGGAACCTAGAAGGAAAAGTTTCCAATACCCTCTCCCTAAAAGAAACTGAATTAATTTTCCTCTTTGTTTTTTTTTGTTTGTTTTTGTTTGTTTGTTTGTTTTTTGTGGTTTTTGTTGTTGTTGATTTTGTTTTGTTTGGGGATTTTTGTTTTGTTTTGGTTTTAGGGTGGATCTAAGCTGTTTGCTTAGATCCACCCGATAAAAAAGCTTTTTAGCAAGCCTTAGCTTACTCAAAAACTTTTCAGGATCTCCTATTTTAAGACTCCTGTTTCTGGATTKATGTGCTTCACATAAGCTTCAGATAATTTCCTTCCTTGTGTGTGCTTGGGTGAGCAGTTACCAGTATCAGATCTGTGGCAGAATCAAAAGTTCAAAGGGGAAGTAGCTACAGAGTTACACTGCAGGAGAGCTTCCTATGTGGGATTGAGAGCTTAAAAAGCAGATAGAACCCTTGACTTCATGCCCAGGGAAGATGAGCTATTGGGTCTGTTTGTAAAGTAATATTGGGGGAAAAAAATTTCCCCCTGAACTGTGACCCTCTTTAAATCTCTTCATCAAACAAACAGTCCTCGGTGCCTCTTTGGAGTCACTGGAGCGCACATAAAGCTGCCAACAGTCTGGCTGCTCTGAGAAAAAATTGTGTTTGAAATACTTCTTGGTCTTTTTCCCAGCTAATTAAAATTAAAAGAAGTGCATGGCCAGCCTGACACCTGCTTTCCTGTGTCCACACATCATCCTTGTGTACAACATGAGTGAAGTGGGCAGGTTTCCAGTAACTGAGGCTCTCTGCAGAAAAATTCCTCTTTTGCAGTAACACAACTGTTTACTTAAGTCTACTCTTAGAAACTTATTAGAAAAGGAGTTTTCCTAGCACTGAACTTCAGGTTACTGTGCTCTTCTGTGTGTTCGAACTTCTCCTGAAATATTCAGGAACCATCTGAATGCAGTCCTGACTAAGATGCTCGAGGGGGCACTGGGAGGTTGGACTAGGTGTCCTCTGGTGCTTCCTTCCAACCCTCCCCATTCTGGGGTTCTTGGGCACTCTAAAAGCACAATGAACTCTTCTTCATTTCCAGCCACTGGCTCCAGCTCATGGGTATGTGAAAGGCACAGAAACACCCTTCTCCAGCTTCCTGCAGGGAGTCACCCTCTGGGGTTCACAGCTGGAGATGTGACCTCAAGGGACGTGCGGCTGATTATTGGCTCGTGTTTGCCTGAACAGCAGCAAGCACAAATGGGAGCAAGGGGCAATTTGTGCCAAGGGGGATGTGTGGGGGAAAAGTTCCTGAGTAAGGACTTAATTGTGTGTCTGTGTGTGTGTCTGTGTGTCTGTCTGTCTGTGTGTGTGTGTGCGTGTGCACAGACTCACGGGCACAGGGACACAGGGACACCGGAATCAGGGACGCGCCGGTGCCGCTCTCCAGGGTGCTGCAGGCGGAGGCTCCCAACTCCTCCGGCGGCTCCGTCCATTTCACGGTTTTCCCATTTTCTCCCCATTAGAGACACTTCAGGATATGAAACCCTGAGGTCCAGGTCAAGGAGGGTCTGGGTTTCTATGGTCAACATCAAGTAAAGCTTTTATGAGGTAGAAAACCCACTCCACGCACCTGTACACAATTTAGAGAGAATTTTATGTAACTCTTTGCCTTTTAAGAGCTTTGTGTCACAGCTCTAAAACTTACCATGTTTAAAACAAAATCATATCCGTGCTTTTCCCCTTGTTAATGTTTTTTTAACTCCTATATCACATAAATTTAGGCAAAATACTTCTTTCTTATTTTCTTTTTCCTGAAACAAACATTTCTGTCTGTAATCTGATGTCTGACAACCTTGAACATATGCATGATTATCAGTTGCTGTCTTCCCAAATCTGGACAAAGTTGACACTGATTCTCAGCAGATATATTTTGCAGCTTGTTCTGCAACTCGTTTCAGATCTGCCCACCTGGCTCACTGCAGCATTTGCAAGGAATAATTATTCCTACACAAAACAAACAAACGAAAAACCAAAAACAAAAAACCCAACTAACAAAAACTGCAGTGAAGATCTGCAGTTGATAGAGGTTTATTGCTAGGATGATAACTACGTGCATGCTTATATTAAAAAGTGCTCCATCAGTTTTGCTGTGCCTGGCAGAATGCTCTCCAGATACTGTGCTTATCCTTAATAAAAGAGTAGATTTGATTTTCCAGTTYGCCACCTAGCTGCTCCACAAGAGAGAGGATCAGTTGGCTCTCAGAATTAGACCCTGAGCCCCATCTAAGCCTGTTGGGAATTTCCACTGCATCCATTTTCATCTGATTTGAATAATTCCCAGAATGTTGGGCTTTGAGACTCAAAGGGGACACACAAAAAAAAAGAGTATCATTGTGCAGGGGAAATGGAAAAGAAAAGCTTGATTATTTTCTATTAACAAGGCAGTTTAATGTCRCTGGTAGGTGAAAGCAACACCCCTCCTTGCCAACTGTTCTGGAGGACTTTAAAGTTTGAACTGAGAAGAACCAAGATGTTCTTAATTCCCTAGCACTAGTGAGATTCAAGCTACCACGTGCCAATGCTTCACTGCCCACCCTGGCAGATCTAACTGTACTTTACAACACTCCTAGAAATGCATTGCCCTGAACATAGCTGAGGGGTTGCACATCATTTTCTGTTAAAGCTTTGGCCATCAGTTTATTTAACTCACTTAATTCCCTCATATTGGCATCTATTAAGAATTTATTTTCACATAGTCTGGCTTGCTTTTGTCTCAGTTTGGATTTGTTCCTTTCTTTCCTCTTTCTCTCTGTGTTCCACGCTGTCACAATGATTTGCAGTTCCATTGTCCCACTCTCACCAGCATCTTCCCATCATCTTTCAGGCATCTGCCTCCCCCTTGCATTAAACTCAGCTGAGTTATCTAACTGCAAGGCTGGGAGTAAATAAATGTAGAAGTCCAAGGGCTTTTCACTATTTGCACTAAGAATCTGTTTGCCTGGTGTTTTCTTGCACAGGAAAATTAGGGCTTCGTCCTGCTCTTCCCAGTTCTGTTCCCAGCCTAGAACTGCTGGTAAAACTTCACAGGAAAGAGGTGCTGTCAATGAGTCACTTCTTTCCCCTGGGAGGTGACATGTCCACCTCCAGCAGGCATCAGGGAGAGGATTTTCCTTCAGACCACACCTCCAAAGGAAAATCAAGCATTTTGGCTGGCAGAGCTGGCTGCTCCCTGGCCTTGCTCTCTCAGTCCCCCAAGAAAGCTGTGTGCTGGCTGGGAAGGCAGTCACCTGAGCCTGGAGAACATACTGGGAAGGAGCTGAACGGTCAGATCCCCATCCACTGGGCATTGGCACATCTAAGCATGCACCTCCCTGTTTCCCTCTTCCTAGGAAATTTAGCAAGCAGGAAACAGCCCTGGCTCTAAGCGGACAAGAAAGCTTCTGGGAGTGGGAGGGAAGTCATAGTGTGCCCTTTGCTCATACCCTCTCTAACACCAGCCTTGTGGCAATGGGATGAAGCAGCATTCCCCCCAGCGGGAAGGGGGAAATAGGAGCTGTGGGAGCAAGTGGACCACCCATCCAGCCCCTTGTAGCCTCCCTCTCTCTTGAGGGAACCTTGAGATTCTGCAGGTATCTCTGTGACCCCCAGGTGCAGATGAGAGCTGAATCAGAGAGGGAGCTCCCCCTACGAAYGCAATACAAAAGCTCCCCTTGGAAGCGCCCGCCGGGGACACCCCTGCTCCCTCTCCACCCCAAGCTATGTATCCATGGGGACAGGGACTCATCCTGCCGGAGCAAACCCCAACGAGGCAGCTCCACGCCGGGAGAAGGAGCCATTTGGGACACGTGGAGCCAAAAGCAAGGAGAGGCCCCAGCAAAGTCTCGCTTGAGATCACTGGGCATCTCTGGATACGGATGCGGTTTCCTTTGGAATAGCCTCGCTGAAAGTTGCTGTCTCCGCCTGCGCTCCCCGGGAGCGACTCCCGGTCGGTCCCTCTGCGGGAGGGGAAGTTCAGCATGAGCAAACACCCGCTTCCTCACGAGCCTTGTTTTTATTTCCTCCCAGCGAAGGGCTGAGTGCTTTGTTCTGTGGTTCTAGGAAGAATTTGACCCCACTGCGGTTTAGCGCCCTCTGAATGACTCGGCTCCCTCGCTCTCCCTCTCCTTGCAGGACCCGCGGCCGAGGGGCGTTTGGAGCTGCTGGGGACTGAGGGGGATCGGGGGGGAGGGATGTGTTTTAAACGCTTTAAGCTCAGAAGCGGCTTTTTTTTCCCCCTCAGGAGGCGTGTCTAGCACGTAGATCTACAAAGAGGAGAGCCGGTAATGACGGATGCTCTGTCAAACTTCAAAGGTGCCAATTACCACGGAGTCACCGGGTGCCGCCAAGATGTACCTGCCGAGGCTGATTGAGAGCAGGGCTCGGGAAGGCAGCGCTGCTCTCACGCGTGTCGGTGGCCGAGGGGAATCTCCGCTGACAAGGCACGGAGGAGGTGAGGGTCACACGCCAGGGGTTTTCAGGACGGCGCTTTTATTTCCTTGCGAGGAAGTGAGATGCTGGCCGCTCGGGCGAGGGGATGTCCCTGCAGCGAGCGGTCCGTGACGGCCGCACGGCGCTGAGCAGTGGCACTGGGGAGCCCCCTGCAGCTGGGCACGGCCGCCTCCTGCCTTCACTCCAGCCGCGCTGCTGGGAGCCACCCCCGCGCCTCTGTCCTGTTCTGCAGTGCAGGGAGGCGGCCTGGGGAGTCCCCAAGACCGCCGGGGTCATCCCAGGGCAGGGACGCCGCCAGCTCCCTGCTCGCCGCTGTGCGAGGGGCTGAGCCGCGCTCGCAGCCGCTGAACTCTAATTAAATCTCCAGAAATCAACGTGCGCAATCAGACACTCGCTGGGAGGGAAAGAATAACAATAATGATAATAATAAGGGGAAGAAGAAGCAGGCGTTGTGACTTTTGAGGCTGCTGATCATGCTGATTAGTGAATGTTAAAGTGTGCTAAGCGCCAAGGGCTCAGAGACAGGCCGTGGGAGGCGCAGGGGCGGCCGGGGCTGAGGCTCTGTCTGGCGAAGGAAGGGACACCCAGGCTGTGGAGGAGGCTGTCCCTGCCCTGGCACTTGACGGGAAGACAGCAATCAATCCCATGGGGCTGTGGCGTGCTTGTGGCCTGCTTCCTGCCTCCAAATATCAAAATCAAATATCCAGTACCAAATATCCAATTCCAAATATCGTCCGAGTGCTTGGACAGCTGTCTCCCAACTCTGCTGTGAAGTCCAGGCAAAATTTTCTGTGGAAGCTGAGAAACCAAGGGGCAGAAGTCAGGTCCCAGGTGCCTTGATTTTCCTGAAGAGCTATAAGTAATCCAGCCCTTAAATCATGTGAAAGTGCTTTGAGGTAGAGAAACATAGCCTTGTTTACTGTACCTACACTGTGCTTGTATAACACAAGTACCTCCAAAATTCAGAGCTCCCCATCTCCAAATTTAGCTGGTAGTAAGGAACATAAAAGATGATTTAGTTCCAACCCCACTGCC
The DNA here is from genome assembly GCA_014549065.1 of Cardinalis cardinalis. NCBI lineage: Eukaryota > Metazoa > Chordata > Aves > Passeriformes > Cardinalidae > Cardinalis > Cardinalis cardinalis. Next base: position 47,980 of record JACDOX010000139.1, read on the forward strand.
ATGGGCAGGGACATCTTCCACCAGATCAGATTGCTCAAAGCCCCATCCAGCCTGGCTTTGAGCCCTTCCAGACAGTAGCTCTACCCTGAAGGCACATCACCCTTTTTGGTGTAAATCCACCCCTAAGACCCTTCCAGGAGCAACAGCTACATGTACGTGAGCCCTGTAGACAGCTCTCTTCCTGCAGCAATCTCACGCCAAGAAATATTTGGAGGAGTAGAGGTTGGTGTGGAGAGGAGGAGAGAGCTTGGGCTGTAGCTTCTTCAGCCTTTCAAGACAAGAGATGGGGCAGGGGAGGCAGCAGCCAAAAGCCTGGATTATAGCCTTCATAAAGTCCAACTTCTCTTTTCCACACTTAGCACTTCCCCCCTGCTATTCTTTGGACAATAGATGAGATGGGTTCCGCTCTCCTGCTTCCCACTCCGACAGCCCTATCCCAAGGGAAAAAGCAAACTTCAGACCACAAATCAGTTCTGGTCCAGGAGAGAGGCAAATAAAAACAAAGAAAACCTAAAGATTTTTATATCTAGATTACATCCACAGAAGTGGCAAGTTTTCTTATACAAAATGAATACTTCTTAGCCTAGTGTCTCTTAGTTAAAGAGGAATTCTTTACACCCTGTGAGAATTAACTCTCGCTCTCAGAATGTACCTGTTTTCCCTAATTTATTTGTCATTATGCTAAGGAAGCGTCTCCCCATAGAAAATTTCAGAACAATAATCAGTTTAAGAAACTGAACTGGATTTTGTGTAACAACATTTTTCCACAATGTGTGGAGCCTCTGATGACTGCAATAATCTAAGAGCAAGATCTCTTTCACTCTTTCTCCTCCTATACATTGCTTTTTACACTTACAGCTATCAAGGACTTGGGGAAAAAAAAAGAAAAGAAAAAATAACCAGAAATAAAGAGAACAGTACTGCAGGGAAAGATGGGGAGAAGGTAATTGAAAAAACAAAAAGTTGTTCTGATGTGCAAATTGTAGATAAAGACTTTGTGATGAGAAAGAGGGGAGTGCCTGATGAGGAAGACAGGAGAGTGTGTTGAGAGATAACAAGAACCAGTAATTTCTATTCAGCAAAGCCACCAAATCAGAGAGCAGTGCGATCTTATTGGAGGAGAGCCTTCAACAGCAACTAATCCTGTCATATTGAAAGAAAATTGTAAATGTTCTCTGCAGAAATTGCCTTCCCATTGCAGCTAATCGAGCCCACTTGGCGCTGGCACACATCACCCACCCCCGCACACCCTCCGGGCGGGCAGCGAGCGGACCCACAGCCGCGGCACCCGGCGAGGACACCCGCCCGAGACGCTCACCTAGGCACAGCTTCCCTCGCTCGCCACCAGCCCAGCCAGGGCGGCAGCTCGCCCTCATTTCCCCACCAGCTCGGGGGAAGTGTAAATTATCACCGGCTCACTCGCGAGTCCCGGCTTCACCTGTTTTTAACTACTCCAGTTTTGTCTAAACCTTTAAGTCAGGTTCGATAGCACTATTGCTCTGTTTTGGTTTGTTTTTTTTTTTTTTTTTTTTTTTTCTTATTTTCTTTATTTTTTTTTAAAGCTCGTCTTGGCTGAACTGAAGCAGCGACTCCTGAGGGTGTGCGTGTATATGTGTGTGCCTGTGGGTGTGGGAGGGCGAGAGGGAGCGAGAGACAACAACTCCATCAGCCCGGACAATGCCACCTCTCGTTTAAAGCTCCCAACCTGCTATTCTTTCCCCGCACTATCACGGTACCGAGTGATCTGTGTTTCCCCCAGCCCAACCCCCCTCGCTCCTGGTGGAAGATATGGAAGAGGAAGATAAAGCCGCTGGCTGCGGGCGCTGACGGCGCGCAGCCCGCATGCCTCTGCCGCCGCCGCTCCAGAGAGCCGCTTGCAGCGGGATGAGATGCAACTTCTGCTAATTGGATCACAGGTAGGAAAGCTTTGCTTTTTACTGACGTTTCGCCCCTCTCTCTCTTTTTTTCTTTTTTCTTTCCATCTTCTTTTTTTTGTCTTTTTTTTTTTTTTTTCTTTTGGCTTTTCTTTCGCGTCCTCTACCCTCCGCCCCTTCTTCACCGCACCTAGGATTTTATCCGCTGCTGTCATAGGAAAGCTCCCGCCAAGGAAATAATGTCTAAGAAGCGAGCTTTTGCTTCCTGGCAGAAGAAGCAGAACAGACCATAGGGAAACTTTTGCTGAATGGGTCACAGCTGTGCGGGCCACCGGTGAAAAGCAGCGAGAGGAGATTAGGCAAAGCGATTGTCCCCAGCACAGAGCCCTTGTCTGTCGAGTTTCAGTTGCGATATTAATCCCAGAACCGAGCCTATCATGGCATAGCGGGAGAGACACAGTAGAGAAACCTTCACATTTTTCAAGCGCTATATACCGGGGGTTTTATTACAAAAGCTACATTCCGACACAGGTTCATCTGCCGGGCTACCGCTCCCAAATCCCGCTGTGTGACACGTTTGTCGGCGACTCCTGCAAAACGTCCCCGCGAGCGGGAGGGGAGCGGAGCGGTCCCCGGGGAGCGGAGCCTGCCCGCGGTGCGCGCTCGCTGCCGGGCGGGACGGGCGGGCGGGATGGGGATCCCTGCCCTGCGGAGCCGGGGGGGATGCGGGGCGCCGGGAGGGAGCTGCCGCTGTGCCGGCGCTTCCCTCGCCCCCAGAATCCCCGCTGAGCCCGGGAGCAGCTCCCGCTGCCGCTGCCCCATCTCCCGTGTCCTGCCCAGGGAAGGGAGCGGGCTCGGAGGTGGGAAGGGTCCGGGCTTTCCCCGGCTCATTTCTGGCCCCGCTTCCCCGCATCCTCGCCCTGGGCTTCGCTCCACGGAGCCGGAAGCCGGGTGATGCGGGAGAGGATGCTCCGGGGCCGGCTCGTCCCTCTGTCCCGGTGCGGCCGTGCCTCCGGGCTCCCTTTCCTTCCGCCGCCACCATGGGGTGCCTAGGGCCAGAAGGAGCGAGCTGACACTGAGAGGGAACTCAGATCAAGCTGTGGGAGAACTATTTCCACCCAGAAACAGCCCTGGGGCATCGAGGTCCAGGTGCAGCCCCACAATAAGGGTGTATCGCGGGATCTGAAGGGATAAAGTGCTTTCTGCTTCTTCTCAGGCTAACGCCGATCCTGGCCATCCCGCCAGCTAGGGCACTTCTGGCTTTGTGCCTTCCCACCAGGCTGCCCCGAGCAGGCTTGGGTTGGGAGCTCCTCTGCTCTGCTCTGCTCTCCCCTCCAGGGCAGCCCAGCCCCAGGGCCCTGATGCCAGCTGTCCCTGGAGAATRGCTGTGCCCGGCCCGTGGGTGAGTCCTCACCCCTTTACTAGGTGAAGAACAAGAGACAATTCCTCCCACCCCTGTAAGATTGTTTATTCTTACTGTTCTCATTTGCTAAAGTTCCTCCTGGGGCAGGGAGATGGCTTTATTTCCAGCTGGAAATTCTTTTGCAAATCTAGCCGGAATGACATCTATTCCCATTTTTATGTGTCAACCAGTGTGTTGGCACATTGGCTTGTCCTCGTCCCTTAAGGAAGATATTCTCTTTGCAGAAAGAAAAAGGCAAGGACAAAAAAAAAAAAGAATGTCTAACCTCTGCTTGACAGGCTGTTCTTGCAGCTATTTGGGGGATAAAGCAAATCCACAAACTATAAAAAAGGATAAGGAAGGTTAATACAGGAGAGCAGAAGTATGCATGCTGTCTGCCTTTATGGTGTTGCATCACTTGCAATCACAACCTCTGTCTGAATGCACACCAGCTTTGATTGTGTGGTTTATGACACCAGCTGCTCTCGGTGATTCATCTATAAACCTCTCTAAGCTACACAGAGTACATTTCCTCCTTCCTTTAGGGTCTCTTGGAGTGTAAGTTTGGTTGAACTGCCCTGCTGCAGGAGACTGCACTGTTTGGTTTTGCACCAGGAGAGAGAGAAGTGCAGTAATGCCACTGGTTTGTTGTGCCCCACTGAGCTGCCCCCTCCTTTCCCTCCCTCAGCACTCTGATTTCTGCATTGTGGTCCACTTGGGAACAAGGCACAGTATATGGGGAGGGGGGGTCTAGGATGTCCCCAACTTGTTTTGGATGGAGGGCAAAATGATAAAAAGGAGAGGTCATGCTTTTCTCCCATCCAAACCCAGGATTTTGAGTAGTGTCCTCTACCCTAGTGGTTGTAACTCTGCATCTGGGCAGAGCTCAGGGAGGCCTGGACCATATGTGATCCCGAATGTCCTGAGGAGACGAAAGGCACAGTTGTCTGGCTGTGCTCTGTCACCATCCAGGATGGAGACACAGACACTGAAAGGAATAAATGGAAGCCATCAGTTAAAACCAGAATCTATAAACAAAACTTTTTTTTTTTTTTTTTTACTTCTTCCTGGGTGTTCAGCCCAGTGCCCACTGCCACTTTGGTTGTCACCTCCGGGCTGAATCCCTGTGTGTGTGTGATGGTTCTCAGCCTACTCAAAATGCTTGCAGCCTGTTTGGTGTCTCATTCAAATGTCTTTTGAGGACACCTACTATGAAATCTCTCACTGTTGTTAATATAATCCCAGGAGGTGGCTCTGTCCCACTTCACTCCTGTAACCCACTCACCCGTTCACCCAGCTTTCCCTTCTCCACTAATATCATGACCTACATGCAAAAGATGTATTTTCTGGTCCCGTTTCCATAGCAATGCAGCACGGGGAACTCAGACAAGCTAGTAATAATGAAGCCAGTTCCCTTTCTGTGAAATCAAGACCTCTTTGAAAGTTGAGTTCCGTTTAAGGCAAAGTAGGGAGCCGCGGAGAGTTTTATCTCCATCCCGGAGCCCAGATCCCCGCGCCCTCTAGTGCCAGAGGCAGGCGAGGATGAGCATCCCCGGGACCAAGGCATGTGAGGCTTCACAGCCACAGAGAGACAAGCAAGTGGTGTGAGAAAAAGACATTCTTCCATTCTTCCCAGTGTCTGTTGCCAATCAGATCTTCCCCCTTCTCAATCCCAAGCTGAAAAAAAGGGCAGCTAGTGTTCAGTTGATTCAGCTGATCCTGGTTTGGTCACTCGGAGATTATGGCATGAGTAGGTTAAACTGTGGAGTAAAAAGTGGGAAGAAATGGAAGCTGATGGAAGCTGGGAAGCTCAGACTATGTCTGACCATTTTTTCGGAAATTTTGGATCTCTCTGGCTTTGAGCTTCGCAGCTTGAAGCAACTCTCAGCTAATTCTGAGAGATTTGAAGGCACAGAAGAGGATTACTCACTTGTGAAACTGCTGTCCTGACCTTCTACTGGCTGTTTAGGTGGGTGGATGGGACAGGCAACAATAATCAGGCTAAGGGAAGCTGAAGGGGTTTAGATGCAGCTCATATGATTGACAGGGATAACTTTTCCACAGATGCTTGTAGCCTTAAATCTTAAAAGCTTAAATTGTATCTGGTATTTAATGTATGGTAGCATTAAATCGTGTGGTTGCATTTCAAGCCCTGTTAGACCCATCTTAGAGATTCCCATCTCTAAGAACCAGGCTGCAGAAAGAGTCAAGCACTGAGAACTCCTGTGGCTAAACGAGACTCCGTGCACACCACCTACCCATCTTTTCCAGTTTCTGTATTTTGGCAAAGGTAGCTTTCAGTTTTGCCAGGGTCTCCACAGCTTTTCCTATGTCAGAGCTGTCCAAGAAATACAGTTCCCTACTTGCTTGTCCACATCCCACCAGCTGACTGCCAAACACCTGTGCCTAGCAGATTGCATTCCCTAGCTCTCCACGTTAAATCAAGGAGGGATCCCTTGCTGATTTATCCCACCACCTTCCTACACTTCCCTGATTGAAGTGGGCAGAATTAAAAGTTGAGACCACTCCTGAAGTTGCATTAAAGGGCTGCCTCCTTTTCCCATACACCCCGAGCCTGCTGCTGTGTATAAATGCTTTAGGCTGCRGAGCTGCCTGTGGTTTTGGACTGCCTGCCCTACCTTATAATCTATATTATTACCTATGTCCAACACCATCTATTCCCCATAGAAAGGATCATACATCAGCAGATCTTCCAAAGAACATCTCTCATATAGCACAATTTGAACTTCCAGGAGGATAGGGTGAAATGAGTTTCATGTTACTTCCATCAAGCACTTCCTAGGGAATGCTTGCCAATGCCACTAAGACGTGCAATGGGATTTCAGTAGTCCACGTGCCTCATGTATTTGTTGTTAAGGATATGATACAGGTTAAATGAAAGCATATTTAGGGCCAGCTGCTTTGCTCAGAGTCTTCTGCATGTTTTCTGTTTGACAAGATGATTCTTTGATTCCCATCATTCCAGTATTTCTTGAGACTCCATGGGCTAGATTTTGACCTTAATTACATTGGTTCAAATCAGGGGTGCCTCCAGTGATTTTAATTGCGTCTGCTTTATTCTGGTGCAATTGAGCTCAAAATTTTACTTTCACAGAAACATAGCAAGTATTGTAATTAGAATATGCCAGTGTTTTGACAACTGCTCATGGAACAGCTCTGTTTCATCAGACTCTGCTGAAAGGGAAATGCAATGTGATAATGGGCATTGGGAATAGCATGGGGCACCTCTCGCAGTGATGGCAATAAAGATCTCTGTGAGAAGCCACAACATAAATAGGCAAGAAATTCTGTAAATCAGCATTTCCCAGGATTTCCCTCAAGCTCTTAGAAAAGCTCTGACTAAACTGTGGCCATGTGTGTGTTTTCTTAGGTTTTTGGTTGCTTGTGTTTTACAGTTTGGTGTTTGGTTTTGTTTGGGGTTTTTTGGCTTTTTTGAGAGAGTTATAATGAAACAAAAATATCTCCACAGGTCTTTCTTCTGAATCATTGTCAAAATCAGTGTTGGAAACCAAGGTGATAAAATAAACCTAGTGATTTAAAAGAATTTTCTTGCTTAGTGATTTCTGTGGCTCAGGATTTTCAGGTAGCCAGAATATATAAAGATCTCTTTATTTCTGTGCAGATAGGATGATCTTCAAACATGAAGATTAGATCCTTTTCTTTTGTAATCTGTTCCACCTTGTCAGAAACAAAAATTAGCAAAAATTATATAATGGAGAAAAATTAAGTTTCTGATATAGACCATAGCATTTTCATAGATTCTTGAGAAATTTTCTCTCAGCTTTGCAATGAATTACTGATGTCTATTTTAAACTCATCTGTCTCATGCTCAGTCAATTAGAAAACAGAGCAGTCATATATTGAAAATTATTCATAACTTTGTTCATGAGTAATGGCAACAAGCTTATTCTGCTATTATTTCTGAAATCCTTCAAAGCAAGCCAGTGACCAATGATTTATTCATGAAAATATTCACACATTTCAAAAGTTTCATGAATGTAAGCATGAATAATTAAGAGAATTTGTGTTATTTGTTCTCATTGCTCATTATTTTCCTATTCAAAAAGGCATCAGTCATCCCCTTACAGAGCATTAGAACATAATGATTACAGCATTGGATCAGACAGGCATTTTGTCTCATCCTGTAGAGTGTTTTGATCAATGCTGGTTACCAGAAAAGGCAGGTGTAGTGAATGCTGCCATAGATACCTGCACTACCCTCAGGTAAAAGGTTTTTATACCCATTCAGCTTGGGWTTGCTCTCTACCCAGAGATCTTTCCCAAATGACAAAAAGATCTACTCACCTCCCTCCTCAGGTGGAAACCTCAAGAGATTTTAGACAAGCTGCAGATGGACTCACTGGCCAGATAAGCAACTAATCCAGTTTTGCCTCCCAATGAGTTCAGTCCCTTAGTGATAGCATGTAGCAGGGAATTCAGTAGATTAATTAAATATTTTCCCTGGAAAATCATATTCCAGACAACCTGTGATCTATTTAAATTAGTTGTCTTTCAGTGTTATTGATACCTCTCTGTTATATTAAATGAAAAGACCAACTAGAACAGCCAGTTCACTGTATAGGTGCCACTCATTTAATCCTCCATAAGAGAAGAAAAGAACAATAAAGTAATTTTCATTTTAACACCTCTTACTCCTCCTATACTAAGGAAAGTTTAGGTTTGTCTGTTTGGTTTGGGCTTTTTTTTTCTGACCATTGCTGTAATAGAGCAGAACAGGGTTGTTCACTGTAATGCCGTAATGAGTGGCCACAGCCGGCTTAGAATCCAGAAAGGCTTCCAAATATTTCACTCTACCTGTGACTGTTCTGCCTCAGCCAATATTAATTTCCATTAGCTACCCAAATGTTAGGTTCTCCCAAATTAATTAACATACTACGAAACACTTCAATCCTTATTCTCTTTTTCTAAGAGCAATAATTTCAGTAAAGAAGTTCTTAAGTTCTTGGAAAACCTGACTGTTAATATTTTGTTGTGAAAAAGGATCATTCCTGTGTAGCTTCTGTTTCCTCTTTCTTAACCAGCTTCCAGCTTGTAATAGTAATTTACCTATTCTATCACAACTTAAATCTGTAAAAATATTTAATGCAATATAGAAATACCTATATATGTAGACTTGTCAGGTTGGTCTTCTTGGTCTTTTAGCTTGATGCTTCAAAGAAGATATTTCAGACAACATTTTTTTTTAATCACAGATTTTAAAAAAGAATCATAAATTCTTTTCATCATAAAGAATCATAAAGAATCACAGATTCTTTTTTATCCTCTCCTATATGTAAATCTAGTTTTTGTTAGTTTCAATCAATTAAGGTGGAAGTAGAATGAGACGTTTCAGTATATAATACCTAAGATTATTCCTGTGCCTGTCCTAAAGATAGGAATGCTTGTTGCTGCCCTCCTGTCCTTCTGCAGCGTATCTGACTCCAGCAACAACTTGCATATTTTTGCTATCAGCAGCCACTTCAATTTCAAATGCTTTCCAAACCCTTGCATATATAGCCATGAGGTCCTTTTGATATGCTGCTGTTTAGTTTATCAATTTGTTCCAATGATTCCCCTTTCAGAGTTCCACGTTCTGACAGCTCATGTGCTTTCTTGTCTTGGAAAAAAAATAGGTCTAACATGGATTTCAGTACAGCACCATTCGCAGAGAAGATTTATCCAAACAAAATAATTCAGTACCTCTGCAAAGTCCTTTCCCTGATGAATTATTCCAAATAGTCCCTTGATGTGCAGCAGATCCCACTGGTTCCCTCCTGAACTGGCTGAATTTAAGAGCTTTGAGAAATGTCCTGCAGTTCCCCTCTCTGCACACACCCCCACCAGCTCTTGTCAGCTTGTGCATCCTCGGTCCTCCTCATTTACAGCTGACATTTTGTTTGTGCTTTATTTTAACTCCCTCCCTGAGCCATGGGCTTCACCAGACATGAAGTGTCATTTCCACAAACGTGGTTGCTTAGCTCAAGCAACTTCTTGGACCTTCACATTTCACAATAACTTTTTTCCTGTCTTGCCTTCCAGTTTGCTTTCTGCATGACCTCACCGAATCAGAAACTGTCTGTTGTTTTGAATCCATGGATTTTACTTTCTCTTTCATTCTTTGGGTTTTTTTTTTAATTTTTAATTTTATTTATTTCTGCCTTCAGTACTTTTTAAGCAGTTTACTAATTATAAGCAGTTTGTCTTGTGCTCTTAATGCAGTAATAAATTTATTATTTTTCAGTGTTTTGACTGTATCATGTCTTCAGCTATTTAGTTAAGAGCCCCTGTTCTTATGTTCTCCACTTACTCTAGAAATCACTTAGGAATTGGTGGGTTTTTTTGATCTGTTTGTACCAATTGACTTACCAACACACAGGGGGGTGAACTCACTGAGGGTTACCATTTTATTAGACTTTCATACCATTTGACTAGACTTTCATACCTCTTTGATCTCTCTCCATAACAACCCTTTGAATACCCCAGACATTTCCTGGAACAAGGGTGCTAGTGCTTTGTGCAAGCATCAGGCTTGAAGCAGAGAGGATATTTTTTCACTTAGCACACTGGACTGAGACCAAGCTGATCACAGATAAGCTCCTGACCATGCCACCCACCTGCTGCATGATTTTTGACACATTCCTGTGGCCTGACACAAAGCCTGCTGAGGTCAGAGACCAGCTCTTGTTACCTTGGGTAGGCTTTGGCTTGGCATCCTGAGGCAGGGACAATAATTCTTCCTGCTCCCATGACAGTGTTGTAGGGATTTGCTTCCTGCAGATTGTCAGATAGTGAAGTTCGGCCGTGGTGCTGCCAAATGGAAAAAAAGGAACAGACAGACTCCATACACAGGGTTTTTCTTTGCACTGGAGCGTTGGAAAACTGAACCTTTAGGAGATGCTCACTGGGAAAGTCTCTGTTCAGGAAAGGAGGATAAGCTAAAATGTTCAGTGTCCCTCAAACAAAAAGGTACTGAAGCTGCAACTGCTCCAGATCTTGGTGAGAAGTAAAAGAGAGATGTTTTCTCTGCTGTTGTTTTTCCATGCTCGATCTGATCCCCTGATCCATTACTGGCCTCTTTCACCCACACTAATTCCACTTTTCTAGCAGTGTATATTCAGCTGATGAAAGCTGTCAGAGCATGAGTGACATGGAAGGAGAGGCCACCACCAAAGAAAGTGCTATATTTAACCTGGCAGTGTCATGCCTTCTCAGTATGACCTTGAGCCCTAACACTGAAAATTTAAACAGGGAATYTTGGTTGTGAAGCTTCTTCCTTTAGCCAAACATAGAAGGATCTTAAATATGAGGAAAGTGAAGAAGAAGGAAGGTAAAATAAGTTACCCTTCTGCTTTTGACATTTGTGATAGCCAGCACACTTAACTGCCACTAGAAGGAAAGAATACATGAAGGGCTCACTGTTAAATTCCCATTAAAAATGTCTGTTTGATGTCTGCTAGTCATTTCCACAATCTGATCCACTGAGAGTAAATGTAGGGATTTTTACTGAAAGGTTTCTACATCAGAAGCTGATTCCTGCAAGAAATATCCTACTGTTATTAATTATTTTGCTATGTGCTTCAGTAAAGGGGAAAAAATCCCAAAAGTACACAATTGGAAAAAAAAAAGTAAGGAAAGAAAAAAGACAGAAGATGAACAAAAGCTTTTGTTATGTTTTGTCTGAAGAAAGCCTGTAACTATCTCTCTCTCTTTCTTTAGCAAAGAGTGAGACTTTATCTGCTGCTTTGAAGCACAGGGAAATGCAAAGTATCAGGTTTAAAAAAGCCCAGGTAAGTCAGGCACTGCCATCCTTTCTGAATGACAGATTTGACAATTAATATTCCACATTATTGCCTTCAATTCCTCTTAAAAATCAAAGTAGGGTGTGGAAATGACACATAGCTAAAAAGATGAGGAGTCATTTTCTTGTTAGTACTTTCAGAAAGTAGTGACAAAGGCTGAGTTCCTGGTTTCACCACAGGTTGCTCACATGGCCTTGGTCAAGCTCAGTAACCTCCTGTACCTCAGCTTCTAACATGGAAATAGTATAAAATAACATTTTCATTCTCACAAGCTTTGTCTGCTCTTCCTGTTTAGATTTTCAAAAGTGTTTGGCAGCCTTTCTGGAACAGTCAGCACTAAACTTGCTCTTAAACATACCTAAATTTGGGCATCCATAGAAAGAAATGAATGATATATTATCCTTCAAATATTCAGTTGCTTTTTATTCCATCTGCAAATTATCTAATAGCATGGGCCTTTGGAGAGTAAGAGTCTTTGGAGAGTAAGAGCCCTGGTGCTGCTGGCACAGGCARCTACACGTGGGATGGTATCCCAGTTTATGCTGGGGTGGTGGTACCACTGTGTGCCTGTTCCCTTTGCTGCCAAACACTTCTGTGAGAGAAATGTGGGAATTCTGGCTTAGGGAGAGTTGCTTTTGCAGCCAGAATCACCAGGTGAAACCTCTTCTTTGGAAAATGCTCAGCCTGCTTTACTCTCTCTGCTCACCAGAAACTTTTTGTCCTTCTTGGCCAGGTCCTAAAACTAAAACTACCACAAGACACTTTGGAAAGCTGCCTTGAGGGAAAGGCAGGTGCAAAGCTGCAGAGAGAAAGCACTTAGCCCCACAAACCACCAGTAGCAATATTTTCCCAGTTTGGGGATACAGTGGCAGCCCAGATATCAAATGTGCTGCTCACAGGGAGAGTGTGACGGTGTTTGCAGGGGTCTGAGGATGAGGGAAGAGACGAGGATCTGACTCCATGTTTCAGAAGGCTTGATTTATTATTTTATGATATATATTACATTAAAAATATACTGAAAGAATAGAAGAAAGATTTCATCAGAAGGCTAGCTAAGAATAAAATAGCAAAGAATGATAACAAAGGCTTGTGGCTCGGACTCTCTGTCTGAGCCAGCTGGGCTGTGATTGACCATTAATTAGAAACAACCAATATGGGCCAATCACAGATCCACCTGTTGCATTCCACAGCAGCAGATAACCATTGTTTACATTTTGTTCCTGAGGCCTCTCAGCTTCTCAGGAGGAAAAATCCTAAGGAAAGGATTTTTCATAAAAGACATTTGTGACAGGAGAGTCATTGGCTCTGGCTGCTGTGGACAAAAGGTGCAGTTTCTAAAGATTCAGTCCTACTAAAGACTGTCTGAATCACCTTTTTCTGGGGCACAGTCAGGCTGGGCATTCTCTCTCAAGGGGGATCTGGCCATCAGCATGTTCTGTGATGCTATGACTTGAATGAGAATGAGCCCCTTGCCCTCCCTGCACCTTTCTTTTCTCCACTGTTTAAGAGTGGGAACGTCAAGTTTCCTCAGTGCAGGTCAGTGGACAGGACCAGCTGAAGGTGCCTTGATTTTGTGCTAAGGATGACAGCATAACAAATACCTACAGCAAAGGAAAAATGCATCCTCTGCATTTTCTGATATTCTTTGGATGCTATGTTCAGGTTGAGTCAGCTGGGAGGCTCAGAGACTTCTGATTGCACATCTTAGCGGGTGAAAAGTTCTCAATTCAACTTTCATTCCAGTTTGAGTAGATGGAACAAACAAAAAGGTCTTCAGCCTTTTCCTTCAAGGCATGAGGAAGCTGTGGTTAAACCTATTTCTTAACCCTCTGGCAGTGGTGTTAATGCAATACAACAAAAAGAACAAGGGAAAAAGCCCAGGAGAGCTCTCACTCTTTTTTTCTTTAATAATTTATTTATTTCACACGAACAGCTCCAGATCAACATTTTATTCATTGTACATTATTGCTTATTAAACAAAGGAACAAAATTAAAAGCACAACAACCAGAAAAGAAGAATTTTTTTTGCAGCTGAACACATGGAGAAGAGATGATAACTAAACAAGAGGAATCACTGGCTTATTTTGAAAGTCTACTCATTCCTCATTGTTAGGGATCACAGCAACATATGTTTGTGGCGCTAACACCCTCATCTCTTCTACCTCCTGTGCTCTGCCATGCAGCCAGTTCCTGCACTGCAGCGTTAAGGAGTAATTATCACCCTTCCTTGGGTAATGATTAGTTCTTGTAGAGGCCACCTAGAAGCCTCCTGCGGTCGTCATGCCAACCCTCTCTCCCAGTCTTTAACCTGCTCTTCTTTTCTGCAATGGTCAGCCACAGGTGGGCTTTGGGGGGGATTCGGGCTGTGCACAGCCCAGCTGCTTTCACTGGACACTGAAAGGGCACACAGCATCACCGRGTGAGCACAGACATGGGATTTTAAAGGCCGCTGTTTCTTGCTCAGCCTGTGTTCCCTGCCATGATGTGAGAGGATTAGGATGTGTGCTGAGTGCCCGAGCTGCTCTGCAGTGAGCCACCCTGGGTGCTCAGAGTGCAGCCTCAGAAGGAGCCTGATGCAGCCCTGTCAGCCGGCAGCGCGTTCTCTCTGTTCTCTCTGACACCGGGGCTTGACAAGCTGGGGCTCGGTGGGTGTTTATCAGGCAGGCATGAAAGCAGAGGAGAGGTGCTAAAGTAAGACAGCACCTCAGAGCGCTCAGATGCACTTTGCTCCGGTAGGAGCCAAGGTGTGTTTCCAGCTACCCCTCAGTGCTGCTAAGATGTCAGTCCTTTTTAGAAGTGGAATCGATTAGCTAGAAAGTGAGAACATCACTGTCCTTGCTTTACAGTGGTGGGCATGTCTCAGCAGGGAACAGGGAGGAGGACTGCGTGTTGTCTGATCTCCCACCATTCCTTAAACTCTGAATTGAATTGCACAGTGAGGAAAATGAGAGCTGATCTTTGCTTAGATAAGCATTCCCAAGTAAATTAACAAAACAATGACAGAGCTATTTGTGTTCCCGTAGGAAATTGTCATTTGGGCCAGGGTGCAGTCCTGCAGGCTGAATGGTGCAGGAGGAGAACCAGCTCCCTCAGCTCAGGGATACCTGGGATTTGGTATAATACCTGATTTTTTTTCTCTTGCTGCTTGCTGAAATGACTACCTACAGTCCTTCAAAGGCAAAAGAAAAATCTATAAGAACCTCTCCATATTCTCCATAACAGAGTACAAGCAGTTGCTCTTATCACTATTTATACATATTTATGCTTTCTTCCACAGTGAGGAATGAAAGGATTAATTGGAGAAATAATCTGAAAATCAAATACTTCTTTCCTTTATGTTTTTTTAAAAGGATAGATTTTGCCAAAGCTGTCCCACGTTTAATAATCTATTATTACTCTAATTAAACATTTAACCGAAGAGAGCAACATTTTTACAAAAACAAGTTAAAGATTTATTATTATATGGAATGCAGTGCTCTCTTTTGGACTGGGAGAAGAGAGAGGAAACTGTCTTTGGTCAACATCCAGCAGGTTGAAAACAGAGAACCCTTCAGTTCAGTTTCCTTTTTACTCCTCCACCCTCCATACTCCTCTTCCTTCCAACGTGCACTTCTCATCACTCTTTTCAAAGACACAGCCTCGTCAGTCACAAAATGACTTTGTCTGCTGTTTGAATCTTTGAGTCAATGAGTTATGATCACCTGCCCAGCCCCATTCACACACAGAGCTACTGACTTTCCTGGTTTTGCACATTCGCTGCAGGAGCACGTCACTCCCGAGCAGTTTGCAGTCTGTCCCTCCTGGGGGGTTGTCTGGCTGTCATCTCTGCCCTCTCAGCCTAAGGAAGAGAGGGCAGGACACAAAAAATTGTTAGGCTTGTGAGAAAAATTGTGTCTTCCCAATAGCCTCCAAGAGGGCTGTGTGAGGATGGGCTTTTCTGAGTACAGACAGCCCCTCAGTCTGGGTCTCATCAGTCACTGGTCTCATCAGACAGCTGATGCTTTCTTTTGCTTTCAGATCACTGAAAATAAAATGAYCTATGCTGAACAATCTGTTAATTGTCATCAATTTGTCCACTGGATATTTCCCCCCTATACTTTAAATTGTACATCTGCAAGTGTGCTGGCTAAGCTTCACAGTCTGATTAATAGTTTCAATTATTATGTCGAGGCCAAGAGATTCTTTAAAGCTTTTCACATTCAGTATTGAGAGCTTGGTACTTTTTGTGTGTGACTGCTCACTTAACACATGTGAACCAGCTTCCCACCTCTAAATTAATGGCCTGATATCTGTAGGCAGGAGCTGAAGGTGCTCTGGGCAGGCTGGACAAGAGTTCCTCCCTTTTGCTCTAGGAAGGGCTCCAGAGCAGCACAGCTGAAGGGAGAGATGGCAAACCAGAAATATCTTAGAGAAAGGACAAAACCAAAGGCATGGGCTGTTCAGCAGGGGTTGTATTTATTGTTCCCTTCCCTACATCAGATAATTATTGTTCCTTTCTCCACATCAGCAAATCATACTCCATACCTCAGCCTGTTCTTGATCACATCTTGCAGGAGCATCTTTTGGTTCAATACCTGTGAACATAACACTGATCTGTGATGGTTTAGCATTATTCTGCATCATCCACCTGTCTTTTTAAAGGCAAGTGCTTTTAAAGAGACCTCAAACTGCAGGTCTACACTGTGGGTAGTAGTAGAAACTCCCTTTGGGCATGTTCTCCCTGAGTACACCAGGACTGCTTCCACACAAGACAGAAACTCTGCTGCATCCTCTCCATCCTGGAAGTGGCACAGAGTTCAATCCACTCCAAAAGTGCAAACCTGGCTGGCCATGTGTGTCTCAAGGAAAATGTGTGATCTTAAAACAGACTTGGCTTCCCTGGGGAGTTAATTTTTGTCTCATGGTCTCCTTCACTTCAGCACTGGCTGCTCCATCATCCTCTTTCTGAAAACTTTGCAAAAGCTTGCTCAGCAAGCAAAGGGATTCCTGTCTTATGACATTTCTGCTGCTTTATCACTGCCTTTTTTTTTTACTACCTGCTGTCTCTTCAGCTCATTTTTGGATTGAGGCAACTGCTCTTTTATTTGCTTTGGGTTGTATTTCACCAGTGAACAAACACCCCAGAAATATCTGTCACATCAACTGCTCCATACTGTGAGTGATAGTCCCTGGATCTGGCACAAAATACTAAAGGAATGAAATAGTATCTAGTCTGAGCAAAGACTGCAAAATCTTTCATTAGCTTTTCACCCACATTTGTTAGCATCTCCTCTTTTACACATAAAACCTGTTCACACATGCTGAAAATACAGGGTAGCACATTTGGAAATGTTTGCAAAGTATATTTTGCTCAGTGACTTTCTTACTGTTAAGCAGCAGAATATAGACAGTTGCTGAACTAAGAAATGTAATGCATTTTTAAGAAGTATTGGTCAATCATGTGGAAATAGACATCACTCTCAAGAAGGATTAAAATTACTAGTAGTATCTATGATTAAAATTACTAGTGGGATCAGACCTCATGTGCCTGATTTTACATTGATTACTGAGGTCAGAGAGGTATCCTTCCACTTAATAAAAGGCTGTTGATTATTGACAAAATTGCTTTTCAAAGAGTTAAATATAACTACTATGTTATTTTATCATATTATTATTTATTAACTACATAATTTATTATTATATATATATATATAAAAGTCAACTTGTGACTGCTGTACTCTTGAATAGGGGCATTAGTGATGTCTGCCTACTTGGAAGTTCTTGTTTCAAAAATATCTCAGAGCCATTAAAAAAATGCCCAAAAAGAGCATGGGAGCCTCACAGGGCCCCAGGGACCTGTAAATAGACAGACAAGTGTGATAAGTGGCAGGGTTAGATAAATTCTATTTGAGACGTCACTTCTAAAGAGTCTGTTCTTCATTTGTTGCACTTTGTTAGCAAAGCAGAGCTTCTAGAAATCTATTTCAATGCATCAGAGTAAACAAAGGCAGCAGGAAGAATAAATGTGTTCTGTCTAGTCTCATGCTGATGCCAAGGGGCCAGAACCCAGATGTCCTGACCCTGAGTTCAGCACCATGCTCTTATTATTGGACTATAATTTTACATGGAGCTTTCTTTCTTTTTTCCTTTTATTTTTTTTTTCCCCAGGGTGTTGGGGGGTGGTGGTACATTGTATTTGTTCACATCAGCCAAGACTGAAGCAAAAATATTATGTATAATTAGAGAGCAAGGCAGGCTCATACGTCACCCATCAGCATTGTCTAACGGCTGGCATTATTCTCTGTTCTTACTCACCCTCATGTCACTGCTGCCTCTCTTCCCACCTCGAAGGCTGAGCTCCTCCTTCCTCTGACAGGATGTACAATAGCCAGAGCAGTATAAATCAAAGGCTAGAATCAGGAGAATTAGAACAGATTGGAAGTGCCAGTTCCTCTAGAAGGAAAAGAAGGAAACAAGGCAGCAGGAGATCAGAAGAGTGATTGCAGCTTCATTACAAGGGCTGCTCTACCGTCACTACAGGTTATTGCCTGTCACAAACTGTTTTTATTTCCCAGCTCCTGACTGGTGAAGATCTTGATCTGAAATAAATACCAGCCATCCACTTATTCTATAAATCTCCTTGCTGTGATCACATTTAATATTTACCTGCCATCACTTTTTTCAAGTAAAATCTGATTTTATACTTTTGGTATCTTTATTGTAGAGCAGCAGCAGAGAGGTTGAGAAATACAGAGGAGCTTTTACAGGTCCATGCTGCAGTGGGACTGAGAGGGAATGAACTCAGGCAGTTTAAAAGGCAGGATAAACTGTGATGGGTCTTCCATGGAGTGTGCTCAACATAAACTGCTTCCTTAATCAGGTCTGGACATTAATCATATAAGTGGTCAAAATACTGCAATACTGAATTTTTAAAGCTTTCTTTCATTAATTTACTTACTAGCTAAAATAAAAAAAMCAAAGAACCAAAAAAAACCAAAACAACCAAGGAACGATCCAAAAATAATCTTATTCCCAGCAATTCTGTAGCACCAGGTTGAAAACTGAGGGTTTCAACAGCATGTCATTGGGACTTTCAGATTTCAAGAGAGCAGTAAAAAATGCCTGGAGCAGAAAGAGGCAAAGACACATTCTGCCTGGATGCTGGATCTTTCTTTGCTAAGTGTTTGTGTTGAGAGCAGAGCTCCATACTGACATTTCCATGGGGGAAAAAGTCATCTCTTTAGGATAAAGAATTTTTTTTTTATTTTAAGATTTATGTGTAAAACAATAACTGATTTCTTTTTAGCAATCTATAATTGTTAGACCTCCTATTTCCAGAGCCAGCACAGTATGCCCAGGTGTGTTTTATAGAAGTTGTGTTTGGAGGTAACTTGAGCACCATTTGAAGCTTCGCTCACAAACTCATGGGCTGGCTTATCCCCCCTGTGCTCTGCAAACAGCCAAGTGCTTGGGGTTATACTTTTTGAGTGGCTGCCATCTCTAAAGCAGTGGCTCTGTGTTTTTGGTTTGAGGTTGAGCAAGCGCTCTTCTTCTGCTGACACTTTGGACGCTGTCACTCTCACAAGTGGTCCCTTAGAAGAATTTAGGAGATCTGGATGAGTAACAGGCATTTATTTGAACCAGAACTGCAGGATTTGAGTGCTGAGCTGGGAATGAGGAGCTCTCATTGACTGTCTCCAAACAGTAAGGGAGAGATCCAGCTCTGATTTCCCCCCTATGTGCTGTAATTCTGCACAGGAAGGCTGCCCGTGGCACGGCACAGGAACTGTTATTTCTGAAACATGCAGGATGGAAGGGCACCTGTACAAGCATGAGAAAATCTGCAGGGATTCAGGGTGGGCTCGCTGTGAGAGCTGGCAGTGAGCAGTCTGGTTGGGTTATAGTTATGCACTGGCACTGCACCTTACTGCTGAAGTTTTGTGCCCCAGTCCCGTTAGTCAGGTTTTTAATGCACAGCCAGTGGAAGACAAAATTTTCATTCCATATTTTACAATAAGTTGCTTGAGACCAAAATGATCTGATTTTGGTACTTTAATGAAGTGTCCCAGTGCTGCTTTAGGTTAACATGTCATTGACTGGATAATTGTCCTGAACAGACCAGACTAAGTTGAAGTCTCATTGCAATAACAGGAACAAAAATAAATCATCAGGTTTGCCTCATGAACATGTTTTTCACCTGAGATGTATTTTCAGTGTCTACATGGGATTGAAGAGTTAGATTTCAGCTATGCTTCTCTCTATTGAAAGTCTAGATTTAGAATGAAGCATTACCATTTTAGTGATTTTTTTTACCCTTTCTCTTAACATTCCTTAATTAATTTTTAAGACTCTGAGCTGACACAATATTTGCAAGGAGCTTTCCATTTCTGACTGAGTCTTCTTTCTAAACAGTCTTACTCCTTCATTTTCAGTCTTTATAGTATTTCTTTATGTATTGAACTTCCTTATTAGTATGTATATTATAGAATTACTGCTGTCTCTAATGAAAAACAGCATTTTAGAGCAGAGAGGGTTTATTTCTTTTCACATTCAGTAATTTCCTTTGCTTAAGAACACCAAAAGACCTATTAGGAGAGGAAGATAAAAAAAAAAAAGAGAACAGCTCCAACTGTCAGTACCTGCCATTTATTTGTATTAAAATGCAATGACTGCCAAAAATTACAGAAGCTCAAGAAAGTTATTGCCTTAATAAATTTTTAAAGAAGTTTCCTCAGTAAACTATTTGATTTTCTATTAGCTAAAAATTCTAGTGCAAAACATCTGCCTAGATTAAAAAGAAACAAAACAACAAAAACTACTAATTGCTTCATTAGAAATGCAAAAAAAGAAATGCAAATCCATATTCTCAGGTTTCCACAGCTTGYTGAAACTTTTTGCCTTTAATTTCTTTCATTTTAAAAGAAACTTTTAAGAACCTTGCTGAATGTTTTGGTTAATATTGTTTTGAGGGATCAAAGTACCATCTCAGTAATGTGCAAGGTGTATGTGAAGAAACCAAATACAATGACAAATCTAATTACTGGAGAAAAGGATTTGAGGAGATATAAGCCTTAGGAGACAATATTAATTTTATAAAAATATACTTTTTACTACAATGATGTAGTAAAAACTGCATGATAAGTTTGTGACCAAAAACTTTGTTATTTTTCTACAGGAGAAGAGAATATATATCTGGTTGGATTGGATCCATTTAAATTTGGAAATTTTTTTTTTGGTTGTTTGGTTCTAGTTTGTTTGTTTGGTTTTATTTTTCTTTTTTGTGACTAGGCCACTGGAAGAATTTCTTAGAACAGACTTTGCTACTTTGAACAGAAATATTTTTTGTGCCTGCTCGAGGCTCTTCATGTGTTTGGGCAAAGTCGTCAAAGAGCAAGTCAGATATGAGTTTGAAAGTAGCTCTTGCTCTATATTTTCCTGTCAAAAGTCCTGCAGGATGATTGCCTTTCCACCAATATCACCATAAAACAACAGTGCTTGTTTGGGATGAAATGTGATCACAGTTTGTGACTGACTGTGGCAGGGCTTTGATTACCAGGCAATTCCTTCAAATTGTCTCCTGGCTCAGTTTCTTTTGCCACATGAACTCTTGGAGGACCCTGGGCAATTCATGGACAGGACAGACCATAGCACTGGAGAGAATAACACTGAGGCAACATTTTTTGGCTAGATATATATATAAAAATTCCACCTCAGTGAAATTATCTAGCTTACACAGTTTTTTAAACATGATTCCAAACTAATTACCCTCTCTGTTCTGAGCTAAAGTGAATACTAATGTGTGTCTTATCTTTATTGTATGGAAAATGTACAGGAAAATAAATTTAAAAAATCACAATAGTTCCCAATATCTGCCCCATGGAGAATGCAATTTAAAGATGAAGGAATGGATTTAGAAGACAATTTGAGATAACCACTGTACCCTTGCAGCAAAGCACAGACAGATCAGTTGACTGAGAAATGAACAATGTTAGCAAACAAAGATAGTTGTTTTAGATAAATAGATTGGGGATGGATACATCCCACTGCTCTAAGCCAAACTCTTGCTTGTCTCTTAAACTCTGTTTGGCTGTCAGTCATTTCTTTTCCAGCTGTCTTCCTTCTTACCCATGTTTTTAAACTAGATTACATTTTTGGCTGGGGTTCACAAAGASTTTGATTATGTTACCTAATTCACTAGTTTTGGGATTTTTTCTTTTTTATTTTCTGGGGATTTTGTCTGGGTTTTTTTTTGTTTTGTTTTTGTTTTTCTGTTATACTCCTGGTGTATGATCCTTTTCCATTCTTCCTTTTCATGTTTCAGGAGCTTGTTTTAATACTCATACACAGGGATTTTCCTGGGGTTTTTTTCTTGCCTCAGCTTTCTCTTTTCCACCTTCCCACCTGATATCTAATTCCCTGTATGTTCATCTGTAGAGACATTTGCAGAGTAAATGAGATGGCACAATCTTATCCTCCCATCCTTTGCAGGCTCTGAGTGTCACAGAGGGAATTCTAAAACCGACTAAAGTAGCTCGAATTTGGTTCACAAATGCAGGGCTTGATTTTTATTTCACTTTTAATGCATTCTCTTGAAGGTACAGTACCAACTTAATTTTCATTTTCTGCCTCTCTTTTATTCTACCAGCGTGGAAGGCTTTGGGATTCCAGCTCCCAGCTCACACAGGGTGATTGAAAGAGACCTGTCCCAGGATAATTTATAACTTGCTTGCCAGCTTGGTGCATTTTACTGTGGCCTTCCATCAAATCCACAGGTAGATGCTGGCAAAAAAGAGCCCAGCCTCAAACCCACTGGTATTTCTCACCTCCACAGTGCTTGGAGCGGGCTCACCCCAGCCATGCTGCAGTGTCAGAGCCCTTGCATTTGTATTTCTTTTAAAAATATCT
Organism: Cardinalis cardinalis; assembly: GCA_014549065.1. Taxonomy (NCBI): domain Eukaryota; kingdom Metazoa; phylum Chordata; class Aves; order Passeriformes; family Cardinalidae; genus Cardinalis; species Cardinalis cardinalis. The sequence goes on from JACDOX010000139.1 coordinate 69,960, forward strand.
GGATATGAGAAGAGGGTAAGAGCAGTGTCTCTTCATGCTGCCAGCTACCAGGAACAGCAATTATTTCAGAGGCAGCAGATGAAGAGCAGACAAACAGCCTCTGTCAGCCTGCTCCCAGCACCCTCACACCTGCACTGTCACCTACCAGCAGTGTCCCCAAACGCAATAATACCAGGAACACTAAATTAGGAGAGACTGGAAATTGCAGAGAGACTTCAAAGGCCTCCTACATGAAGCACTTAATAAAGAGCCCTGAAGGGCAGCCTGTGCCTGGAGCAGACATGAGAGCCCACATGTGTCTGCTTCACTTGTGCCATGATCCCTTAGCAGAGCTCTGGAGCCCAGGGTGTTTCCAGGCTCCTGGAGAGAAAACACACACCTGATGCTGCCTCTCTGAGCATCTCTGTGCCCTGACTGCTCAGCATGTGCCCCAGCAGAGCTGGCAGAGGGTGGTCCCAGTCACAGTCCCCTGAGATTAAAAAAAGCATCTTTCAGCTGTAAAGATGGAAGATAAATTATTCTCGAAACCCAGGCTGCTTTGGAAATAAAAACAAAAAGACTGTTCTGTTCTTTATAATTTTAACAATTGTAATTTTTTTTTCTACAGTAGAAGATAATTTATAGACAGATTTATAAACAAAGACTGGGGGAAAAAAAGCACAAAGAAACCATCTTATTCTTTTATCTTTCTCCTTATGACTACTATTATTATTCTCTTCTTATTTTCATTCTACATATCTGTGTGGATTTCCTTGAAGTGTCACTGAAAAAGCTCCTGAAAGGCTTAGAAGAAGTAAAATCTTTAATTGGAAAGCCCTGCTTGCTGCTCCAACTCAGTAGCATTCTTCAGAAGGAGACTTTTCCTTGTTAATGCTGATGTTTGAATAGAAATCTTTTTGTCATCTATGGCTGCTTGCAGCTGGCATCCTTTTATCCAGGAGCAAGTCTTACACTTTACCTGAAACTGCTTAGAAAGTGGTTCTGTCTTTTAATTGGAAAAGAGAAAGAGTTCACAAGAAAACTGGAGTTTGTGGGCAATATGAAAAGCCTCACAGAATTACAGGAAGCCTTCAGCTGAGGAGAACAGCTCTGGGCTATGTTGGGAAATTACCTGACAGCTGGTAAATATCACTTCTATAAGACACATTATTCTGCTTTTATTAAAGCAAGAAGTCTGGAAAATTACTTAAAGTCTCAGATAGCAAAAAGCCCCACAAAAGTAAGGATAACCAAAATACCTTTAAAGAGTCTCTTTCTCTGGAGTATTACCATGAGGATGCTTACTGTCAATTACTACCTGCTTTCTGGCAAGATGCAAAGTATTTCTTGGTATTACTTAACTGGTTCTGTGCAGCGCAGTTCTTCGAGGAATTAACATGAAATAGCAGAGGCAATTGATATCTGCTCTGATTTTTATGTTGGTGCACACTGACCTGAGTTAAATTAAATTTTTTTTCCTGATTTTGTGTACTTTACTGGGCTGTTCTATCTAGTTACCTCCCATATGCACAGCAGCCTGTTCCAAAAATACCATATTTCTTGGGAGCTTCAGTAGTAAGAGAGAAAATCACATTTCACTCTATTTACCTGGGAAAAATCAGTTCTTCTAAAGCAAAGTTTCAACTGGTCCAAAGAGCAGTCATCATTTTCTGACAGCAAAAAGTAATAAACCCTTCATCTTCCAGGGTTTTATTCTGATGGTGGTGGTTTTTTCTTTTTGTCCTGCAACACATCACAGCTCTTTAATGTAATTTTGTTTTCTTCATTTTAATCAGTTTATCCTTTAACTACAAGATTTCTCTGCCTGCCTGTCTTTTCCCTTTAGCTTTTAGACAAAATTATTACAGAGTAGGAAAACCAAAAGAAAAACAGACCAAACCAAAAAGTTGAATTTCCAGTTAAGTCTCTAAGCAAGACCATCTCAAAATGAAAACATCCTGCTGGAGATATTTCTCTTTTGAAAGAGCAATTTTCCTTTAAGATAAATGTCTGGTTTTTTGTTTAATTTGGTCAGTGTCAGTGACAGGAGAAGAGATCATCCACTATATATCCATTTTTCATGTAATGCATGGTGTAGCAAGCAGTATTTGAGTTTTATTGGGTGGTGCTGCTGCCCCTTAGATTGTTCTTTCTCTTTGGTCAGTGTTCTTTCTCTTTGTGACCTGTCATGAGTGATGTGTAGCAGACTTACAGAATTTAGGAGCTTTCAGATGCTGGCAAAGCAGAGTGTCTCCCTGAAGATTATCTAATTTCCTGAGTTTGGCATTGCAGCAGAAACACCAGGCTGGGACACGAGAGAATGAGAAGTGCTCTCTTACCTTTCACTCTCATCAGTTTCTTTCTGGCATCATGAGTTTTTCACAAACACACAAACTTGCACAAACCCATTACACAAACAAGCAAACAAAAAAACACACACCAAAAGTAATGCTAGAAATAAAACACCCAAGCCTTATTGAAGCCACCTTTCAGACAGGATGTAGATTTCTATTAAACCTTGTGCTCAGCTCTTAATAGATCAGAACCCTTGTGAAAATACTGGGTTTTCTGACACTAGGGTTACACTCCTGTGAAAAATTATCCTCTACTTGTGAGGATTGATGCCCTACCTAAAGCCCAGCTATAAAACAGCAGTATGAAAAAGGACTACTTTTGCCAGGCTAATTTTTTTTAATACTGTAAGATATTGAGTGCAATTTGTGTAAATACCACAACTATCTTGAATTGAAGTTCAGCCTTTTAGTGCAAGAAATGGCTTGTGATGTGCTTGAGATTTTTCAGTGCTTAGATGGTTCATTCTTTGGCATTAAGTAAATGACTAGCACACTGAGGAGGGAGCTGGCAAGGAGTTAAAAATCTGAATGTGAAAGATAATCTCTTTTGAAAATGCCAGGGACATCAAGGTGTTCCTTGGCCCATTTGATCAAGATTAAACATCCCATGTTCCTCACAGCAGAAGCTAAACTCATCAAAGAGGGAAGGTTTTGTAGGCAAAGCTCAGCAGGCTATTTGTTTTCAATGTATAATGGTATAGCCAGTAGGAGTCTTTTTCAAAGAGTTGTCTGATTTAAATCCCTGATGGGAATGATCTCCTGTGGACTGGGGTAAGATTGTCTCTTAGGTGGAAAAAAATGGTGGTCTCTTAATTTTCAAGCAAATTTCTCTAATGACTGAAGTCTCTGATATTCCTGTAGACAATTTTGGTAATGTTTTAGCATAATGTCCTCTGCAACACTCTTCAGGACTCAAATTCTCCTCTCCCTTTTCATGGACACATCTCATGAGCAAATGTTTCAAAATTATGATCTCTTTATCGCATACCTTGAAGCAGATGAAACTTTTCCAGATTTGTGTGTTTTCACTTGGCTTCTGCCGCAGTGTTATCATAGAGTCACAGAATATCCTTGAGTTGGGAGGGACCCACAAGGAGCATCAAAGCCCAGCTCCTGGCCTCTCGGGTTTCGCGTTGCTGAAATGGCTCCCGAGGTATTAAAGAGTCTTTTTTCCCAGGCCTGCGACCGAAGAAGATGTTGAGATTCTTCAGCTCTGATTCTCAAGGTTGTTTATTTTCTCTTATCTATTACATTCTTTCTCTGACCCACTGAGGTCTGTCTGTCAGGTCATTTCCTGGCACACCGACTGCCCTCAGGGTAGTGTTATCTTTTTATACTGAGAACTACATGTACTTTATTTACAATAATTTTCCAATACCTATCACCTATGTTAGACAGTCTGTCTCTACTCTAAACCAATCAAAAAGTGCCACCATCACAGCAGAAGATGGAGGACAAGAAGAAGGAGAAGAAAGACATGACACACCCAGATTCCTCCATCTTGCCTCTTGAACTCCCACTCTAGATCCCAAAATTCTACTTTTTCACCCTGTGACAAACTAGCTATCATTCTATTCAAACTCCTGTGGCTTGTAACTCTTCACACAAAGTTGGTAATTGTTTCTGTGGGTTAAAATCAAAGGCATAGGTGTCTTTGACTCCGTACCAAGGTCTCTGAGCCCCCTGCCARGGTCACGAGTCCTCCAGGGCAGCCAGAGGGATGTCCTGGGTTCCAACACTGACCCTGCGCAGGACACCCCCAGAATCACCCCATTGCCCGAGAGCATTGTCCAGGTGCTTCTTGAACTCTTGCTGTGATCATTTCTCTGAGGAGCCTGTTCCAGTACCCAACCACCCTCTGGGTGAAGATTTTTCTAATATCCACCTAAGCCTTCCCTGACACAATTTCAGGCCATTCCCTTGGGTCCTGTCATTGGTTACCACAGAAAAGAGATCAGTGCCTGCCCCTCCTCCTCCCCCTTTACGAAGCTGTAACTGCAGTGAGTTTCCCCTCAGTCTCTTCTCCAGGCTAAACAGGCCAAGAGACCTCAGTTGCTCCTTGTATGGCTTCCCCTCAACACCCTTCATCATCTTTGGAGCTCTCCTTTGGATGCTCTCTAACAGCTTTATATCTTAATTTTATTGTGGCACCCACAACTGCACCCAGGACTCGTGGTGAGGCTGCCCAGTTGGAGTAAAGAGGACAATCGCCTCCTGTACTTCTCAGAGAGCTGCTGGGTTTATGAGGCAATTAAAGCAATTATAGCAGACTGTTCATCATTTCAGTATTGATTATAACTCTTGGATGGAAGAGGGCACGTGGCAGTACTTGGGGACAGGCAGTTTGCATAGTCAGTTGCTAAGATATTGGCCAATGTCAAAATCGTGTCTGAAATGATGGATTGTTCTGTCCCTTAAAAAGATTTTAGCTGCATGTTGGTCTTTGTTTGTCTTCAGAAAAATGCTGGCCCTTAGAAGAATCATTTCATTTTTGACATACTGCAAAAACTATGTGACTCAGCAGAGTGAAGTGCCCTGCAGATACCACATCCATCAGCAACTATTCATTAGTTCAATAGTACCCAACACACAGTTCACATCAAATTAATTCTGCCCATTAGGTAAAAATCTAGAAATCTCAGCTCACAAACAGTTGGATTGGGAGAAATCTTGTTTCCACAGGGGTCAAAGTAGATCTTCTTCCTCTCCTAATTGTCGTAAAATTTTGTCTTACACCTTTGTGGCCAGGCAGTATTAGACAACATCTTATTCCAAATTAAAAGGAAGCAGTGCAGACAGACTTCCCCAGAGATGCTAAGAGATAGGAAAATTTTTTTATTCTTGAGAGAAGCCTGCAACTTTATAAATCAGGTATCTGTCTTGATCAAGTCCTCCAAAGAATTTAGTGGAAATTTTCGACTCAAATTCACTTTGAAAAGATTCTACTGTGACATAAATTTTATACAAATACTATCAATTTCTTTGACACTTCCCTTGGACTGGTAACTTTACTGGCAGAAAAAGCCTTGACTTAGCAGGACTTTCATGTTATAACTTCTACCCAGGAACTTTCACTTGATAATTATAAAATTTACTGTCCAGAGCTTTCATCTTGTCTCTGCTGCATTCCCTCATGTTACTAGCAGTAATTACAGGAAAGTCTTCTGTAGCATTTTAGGGAAGCCCATGAGGCTGATTTACTGAGATTTTGGGAATCTCTTTGCTTTCAGAGCCTTCCACTGGAGGTGTTAGAGCTCAACACTCCCAAAAATCAAGCTAGATTCTCCATAATCAAGTGCTACTGGAAATGGTTTGCATTTTCATGTTATCTATCACCTTAAGGGAATAATAAAATGTATTACCAACTTATTCAACTCCAGTACACTAAAAACTCTCCAATGCATCATATTCAGCACACTTCTGGGCTGAAATATGCCTGCTGCTTCAGAGTATTTAGCAGAATTACACCTTATCAAAGGATAGGAAATGGAGTATGGTGTCCCATTGCAATGCCAGATAGAATTCTGCATATTGAAATTTAATTACCCAAGTTGTATTAGGGTAGCAGTTCTCTATCTGCTTTAATCCAGCTCATTATCATTTCAGAGAATAGCACAATTGCTGGTAATTTACTGCTGGTGATACCAATGGTCTCTAGAGGTAGTTTTATTCAGCCCTTGTAATGTTAAAAGAGGCCCCAAACCAGAGCTGTTTAAAAGAAAAAGTGAAGAATAAAAGAAAATCTACTTTGAGGAATGTCTTTCACATGCCTTTAAATCAATCACTGAAAGACTTTGCAGTGACAGACAGCTGAGATCTAATATTTTACATATTGTACGTTAATAATATTTTAATTTATTTGTAGTATTCTAACAACAAATTTGAACTCCAAACCAAAAAACCTCTAATAGTATTCATGGCCTTCGGGAGGAATTGACTTTCTTAAAATTCCTCTTTGCTTAATGAGGACAGAGGAAGTCACAGATATGAGGTCATCATTTGATACCTGCAAAAGAGATTTGTCCCCTTCTCTGTTGCATCAAATTATTCCTGTATGGGATCTGTACAGTGATCAGCAGGCACATTAAAGAATACAATTAATACACATTAAAGAATATAATATTAATTAATATTAAAGAATATAATATAATTATATAGGTATAATCAGGCACATTAAAGAAACCTTGGAGCAGATCTTCAGCCAGGAACTTTGACAGAAGTAGAAAAAAAATCTAAATATTTTCTGTGCCAATAAAGAACACTTCAAACTTTTTTTTTAACTTTTTCTTTTTATTTTATTTGGCACACTAATCAGCCTGCTCTGTTGTTGACAGCCAGGAAGTTCTTAATGGTGGTGCAGTGAAATGTGCTGTTATAGTGATAATATCATAAGGGAGACTAACAGAACACAACATCAATAATCTTTCCATAGTGCTTTAGCATCACTGCTGTCAGTCACCACTGCAGCATGGTTCAGGCATGGGCTTACAACCTGAGCAGGGAAGGAGGCAGGAGAGGTAAGTGAAAATGAAAAGAGCACTGGAAGGTCAGACTATACATTTAATTTGCCCGTCACCTTCCTTAGTACATTTTGACACCTCCCAATCCCTGTTCTTTAAAGATCTCGTGACAATTGCTTTAGTAAAACTTTATACAGATTCATGTTTGGTGGAAATGAAACAGGAAACAACAAATCTACAGTGCCATTACACAGTAAAGGGATCAAAGGGCTGCTGATAAGTTGTAGAAAACTTGCTGAAACCCAGACTTGTAATTTAGTTATGTATCAGATTCCATGTCTTTAGCTTTCTTTCTCCTTACAGTTAGATCTTGAAGCATTATTTCATTCTGAGAAGAGCTAGTTTTCCTATCAGTCTTGCACATTTCTGTGGATTTGCTCAGCAGCAGTCCACATATTCCAACTGGGATGTTTGAGGAATAATGTCTTACTAAGCAGGAATCCCATGTATTTCCCCACAGCAACTCAGGGAGTAATGTACTATTCACAATAAACTAAGTGTATGTTAGCAACGTAATTTGAATTACTGTGCATATATTTACTTGAAATAACTGTTGGCAAGTGCATGGAAGCAGACTAAGATTTCATTTGTCCTTTCTGCTTAAACTCATTATTTGCCCCTGCCTTGACATCATCAGCATCTCTGCTGCAACAAAATTTAATGGCACAAACAGCATTGTACTTTGAAATAAAGATAAAGCAGCAAGAACAGACACACATCCCTAAAACCCCTCAGATCTAGCACATGTATTTTGACTCTGAGCAAAAAATCAGGCCAATACATTGCAGAAGAAAATAAACACCAAATACATCCATTGCAGAAACAAAAATTTCTTTAATTCAAATGCTTTCATGGCAGTTATGTGAGACATCTTTACAGGGATGAACTGTGAGATGCAGCAAGGATTTCTTTGCCTTAAGTGGTCCTACCTTGATACAGGGGACTTTTCAAAACTGAATTGTCATTGGCATCTCTTCATATGCTTTTAGGAATGTATCATATATCAGTATTAAATCTTAGATCTGCTTTTTTGTTCCTTTTTTAAGGTTCTAGAGAAAGGGAAGATTAGAGAGTAACTTTTCCTGTGCTGTTGAACAGGAGCCTAAATGTGTGCAAAGTCTCTTCTTAAGCTTTTCCTGGGTTATCAGGCTTTTGCAGAGTCAGGTGGCTGTGTGTGTTCTTCCCTGTGAAGAGTGGTGGGGCATGCAGGAGTCTTGTCTTTGTGTCTTCCCTGGCCAAGAAATGCAGCCATGTACTGTCATTGTATATCAGTAGTGAATAATTACAGCCTCTTCCCCCTGAAAAGAAAAAAAAATAAATTTAGGTGGCAGAAAAATGAATGGCAAACTCACCTGCCAACTTACAAGTATTGGGGTTTTCTAGTGCCTGCTTTTCCATGTGTACTTCACTTTTCTGTGTACAGCTGCACGATTTATTCTAAGTCTAGCTCTCAGGTCTGCTTCTTCATTCACATATGCATAACCTCAGAGATATCTATGGGATATGAAGTCTCCAGAAATTATCCTTTGGAGTGACTCTTTTTTTTTTTTGTAATTATCATTCAGTCAAAAAAAAAGGTTAAAAAAGGTAAAAAAATACAAGCACAGCTTAAACAGATTGCTTTTGCACAGGCACTGAAATATTAAGAAAGCTAGGTTACAAATGAGTAGGGGAGAGGAGTTCCAAAATAGATGCCTATTTGTTCAAAATATCCTGCTATCATTCCACAGTGAAGCAAGCTAAAGAATATATCACCACACAATTTAATCACCACACTGGTCAGCTGTTTGCATGAAATAATAATGTGGCATTTAGTCTTTCTGTGAACCTCAGCATACCTATCTGTAAAATGCATAGCATGTTGTAAAATTCATATAATACCTTGCAGGAGTTTTGTAAGGCTAGGCTAATTAATGTCAAGCAGTCAGCTGAAATTTGCTCTTTAAGCAAAATTAATTTATCTAAACTTTTATAGAAAGGAGATTTCTTAACACTTTTCCATAAAGGTCCTATAGCCATCACGCTGACTATTTATTACTTATACATCAAACCCAAAGTGTAAGAAAATAATGGGCAGAGCAGAAAGCTTGAAAATAATAAGTTGCAAGTAAGGTCTCATTAGAGGCACCAAAGTACAGAGTCAGTGGAGATAAAGAACAGTTTATGACACTGTGCTTGCACATTGGCACTGTGCTTGGAAATGGTAGAATTTCAAAGATCACCATGATCACCATAGCATATACTCTTCCTTGGACATCAGCATGTGATTTGAGGCTGGAAACACAATTCTGATTCTGTTCATCTTTGAGAAATACTGAGGAATGATTTCTTTGCCTTAAGTAGTCCTTCCTTGATACAGGAGACTTTTCAAAACTCCCCTGTCATTCTCCTATTATTAATCTTTCTTGGCTGACCAGAATATATTTCTCACATTGTTACTCACATTCTTCAGCATCGCTGCAAAACAAAGCAGCCACCCAAAAGACTTGTTCAGAGATGGTTAGGACATGAAAGGAATCCCAGATTTTGTAATTCCTGATGGAGGTCTCCACCTTGATGCCCTAATTGATACAGAAGGTGCTGAGTATGGAAGGTGTAGAGTGACTGCCATTTACCAAATGCTGAAAGCAAAGGTGTGTGTGACCTCTTACCTGCGTGTATTACACTGTAAAATGGTGGGAAAGGGGTGCTGAAAAGGAACAAAGGAATTGGCCTGTCCTAGAAGAACTGGTAGAGGATTCATCAATTCCCTGTTGGACGCACTGAGGATGAGGATGAAGATGAACACTGGGAGCAGTGCTGTCTTCATGAGTTCATGGTTCGACACCATGGATCTCCAGGTGGGTCAAGGTTATAGAGATACACCAACCTGGAGGACTCCATGCTGTCGAGCTGTTCATAAGCAGCGGAAGCCAATAAACTCCTCTCAGCCTGGTGGTTGTTTTCCCTGCCTGCCTCTGGAGCTCTTCTGGCTGCACTCTTTGCACTCACTTTGAAGGAAATTCCCCGTGGAGAAAATCTTCCAGCACTGACGAGACGGAGCAAACCATCTCTCTGTTGGGGACTAAAGCATGATCAATACTGATGCACAGCTAAGGGGATTTTGGGGTTGTTACCAAGTGAGAGCATGTGCGTGCACATGTCCAAAGTGGATTTTCTTCCGTCTTGCTGCGAATGCTGCAGACTTCAATTCTTAGTCACAGGGAGAGGTGAATGGGCAGATGATGTTCTCTGTRAAACCATTAAAGTAGTAAGTGGGTAACTGCCTAAAGCAAAGAGATCAGGCATGTTCTGAAGGGGTATGCCTACACTGTCAAAAATTCATGGGTGTGAGGCCATTCTCCAACACGTGTGGATGGATGTCTTCCATCCTCTGTGAATACCTGCAGTGGTGGCAGCAGCTCTGAATCCAGGTTATTTATGATTCTTCTGAGAGAGAACAGCCTGAGCCCATTCCCAATCTCTGCACGAACCCAAATCTTGTTGAAGTGTTCTAGGCAGAGCAGGCTGTGGCTGGGCAGAGCATGTTACTCTCCCACTATGTCAGCACATATGTGAGGGACAGCTTTTTCCTTTTTCCTGGAAATCTGAGCTATAAATGCCAGTGTGGATGGAAAGCTTTGAGGTCATGGGGAATGGCACCCTTACATCTATTTTTTGAGCCCACTTTACGCCTGGAAGTGTAGACATACCTATAGAGGATCATGTCTTCTGCATGATGGCATGTGTTTATGTACTCTGATGTAACTCAATACTGAATCCTCTGTGGTTCACTTGGGTAAAGGCAAGCCTTGTCATTCTGAAAGAAGGGAATTACCTTGGAGCAGAATTATCTTGGAGCTGCTCAGGTTGAAGACCTTGGGGCTGTTGGGTCACTCACTTTTTGCCTGAGTATGATAAAGCTCTTCCAGGATATTGACAATGGATTGTTGCAAACCAGGAAATTTTTGCTCTCAGGAATTGTCAGTGGTAAAGCATAGGCTGTTGCTTACTGGATTTTTTTATTTACTGTTTACTGTACAGGATTTCTAATTGTTTAGACATTTTCTGTTTACTGTACAGGATTTCTAATTGCTTAGACATTTTCTGTTTACTGTACAGGATTTTTAATTGAGGGTAGAATAGGAGGTTGGAAAAGAATAGACATGAGCAAGAGCTCTGCAAAGCAGGATGCATCCTTATGCATGCTTCACTGAGCTGTGATTTAAGTGTATCTGGTCTGCCACTGACAAGCAATCTAAAAGTGATGGAATTTTCAGAGACCTCTTTTGCTTTCCATAAGGCATTTCTCTTTTCCTTGGGGAAAAAAAGAAAGGAAAAGAGATTAAGAGAGTGAAAGAGTTCTTTGGGAGATAAAATGACTTTCAGAGACAAACAATGCACCTGTATTATACAGTATTGATTGTGACRTGGCCGTGAGTTACATGGAATTACGAGCTCCCTTGCTCTCTGTTTCACCAGGGCTGTTTCATGTGTATAAATTGATACATGACCCACAGCTGAGGGGCTGTTTTTCACCCTTTTACCTGAGCCCTTAGAGCTGTTGGTAACGACTGAGAAAAGAGGGGAACTGATAATCAGGGAAGAGTGGAGGCAGTGTATCACTCACTTCCAGCGCCCTGTTATCACACTGCTGAGCTGACTGGGGTAACAGCCCTCCCAAAGCAGTCTGCAGTAGGGCCATTTGCCTCCAGCAGACAGAGAGCAAGAAAGCACATCAGGTGTGACTTTTGTGCTGCTTATCTAATGTCATGAAAGAAACTTTTTGAACTCCAAAGTGGCCAGGAGTCACCAGATATTGTTACTAAGCAAAAACAGTTTGAATCACGAACAAATGAATGCCCCTGCTTATTCAAAAGGGTTCTGTGGTGTAGCATGTTAAATTTTGGCTGTGTGAGTGCATTATACTCAGGCAGATCACTGATGTTTTTGAAAACAAATCTAGTAATGCATGTTTCATTGTCCTCAAACAACTTTCTGAACTCCAAAGTGGCCAAGAGTCACCAGATATTGCTACTAAGCAAAAAACAGTTTGAATCACGAACAAATGAATGCCCCCGCTTATTCAAAAGGGTTCTGTGATGTAGCATGTTAAATTTTGGCTGTGTGAGTGCATTATACTCAAGCAGATCACTGATGTTTTTGAAAAAAAAACCAGTAATGCACGTTTCATTGTCCTCAAACAACTCCTGGAGTAGAGTGGGACTTTGCCGAGGCCAAGGGGCTCCAAACCATCTATACTGATAGGTCTGGACGTGCCCTTAGAGAGTAGGGTGTATTCATTGTCCCTGTTTTTCCCTTGTCTTCTGAAAAAGAAAATATGTTCCTATTCCCTGAGGTTCCCTGAAGAAACTCTTCACCATTTTTTATGGGTTTAGGGCTTTTATCTCCATGTTTATGGCTCTTATTTTCAGACTGTGATTGGTGCTGAACTGCAACACACCATGACAGCTGCTTATTCACATTTGTAGCTGTAGCTTTAACTTCAGTTGCTCTCTGTCTCATTACAATATCTCTTCAAAATGCAAACACGCTTAAAAAGTAGATTATATTTTCAACCAAAGAGAAAAAACATGACCAATTTTCTTTGTTTATGAAATTTTGTGGCATATGGATGTTTGCTAGCACGGCAGCTAGTCCCAGCTGGTGTGTTTATTTTGCAAAGTGTAAAGTGTACTGCAAACTGGCTAATCAACTTGTCCTTTTCAACCTGCTGATTTCATAAGGGTTATAAATCCATGCTTCCCATTCTGGTGTGGCTGGATGAACAATGCAGCAGCTATTTGAATCTGGGTACCACAAGCTGCAAAAAAGATCCATCAGATTAGTCCAATTTAATATTGCACTGGGCATGGTTTGTAAATCTATTCAGTGTAGTGCACCTCAGTACGAGTTGGAATTTCCTTTTTCCTTTCCCTTCTTTAGTCATTTACACATGGAAAGAAAAAGGAGTAGAGGCAAGTGAAGAAAGTCTCACCTTCTAGCACCTAAGCTAAGAGAGTGGAGGTTTTGAGTTGTGCCACCCTCAGCACAGCAAGGGTTTCTGTCTTTCCTCACCAGTAGCCCAAGCCACTTCATATATAAGACACTAGACAGCAATAACCTTTATTTTAGTGTTAAGGTTTCATTGGGCTCCTTTGTGATTCCTTTCTACAAACAACAGATGTGGAATCATCTTCACCTCAACCCTGTAAATCTCCCCAGATCAGTCTCAAGGAAGATCATTCCTCAACAAACATCCTTTAAAACAAAACCTTCAGGTTGTTCTCCATTCCTTCCAGATGTTGGAATGTTTTGAGAACTGGAAACTTACTTCCTTTCAAAATACTAGATGCTATCATAACCTGATTCAGAGAACTGGGATTTTAAGGGAGAGGAACAAAATAAAAACCCAAATACATGAGGCATTGAAATTACAGGATCTGTCAGTACTATATTTTGCATCTAATTTATAGAGGCTTTTAGGCTGGAAGGGAAGTCTTCCTAGTACATTATTATTGTCATTTTTAGAAAAAAAAAACAACAAAGAAGACCAAAAAAATGAGGAGAAAAAAACCCAAAAAAAGAACAAACTCACAAAGAAAAACACAACAACCAAAACATAGATCAAAATTTCATTTTGTTACTCAATATTATTTTATTGGACAAGGAAATTTACAATCTCCTGAAGGATTTCAGTAAGGTAAAAGCCAGTTTTAAATATGAATAGAACCTGTTCACAATTGGATTACTGCTCTCCTTTTCTTTTTATAGTTGCTTGAAGGATGTAGCCATCTCATTGCTTTTTTTTTTCTGCTCAGAGAATAGAAACTGTGACCATCCTGCTTGTGCCTTCCTACCCCTAATTACAACACCTGTGACCCAGATTCCCTCTTTGAGGGCAGGAGGCAGGAGAGATCCTGCATTAAATTCCCAGCTAATATCAGGACTCTTGCATCAACTCTGCTTGCTGCCCTCTTGAAGGCAAGGATGAGCTTTCCTGTTTTCTGCATCAAAGATCTTCATTACGAGGCACTCCTCAGCAGGTGCTTTTGATGGGCTGTGGTGGAACAATGCCACAGCCCATCAAATGGTGTTGTGGTGTTAATGGTGTTGTGAAGCAACAGCAGAGCACAAATCTACACAATTAATGTCGACTGAGGAGTCTAAAGTGAGAAGAAGACACTTCTTGATGCCCATTATGTATGTGTCCTTGAAGATTTCTGYCTAGTTTACTGATCAAGATTTTCTATTGTTAGCAATGCAGAGCCATTACAATCTGGAAGAATGAGCTGTGCTCGGATCTGCTGTGTGCACTGTCAGCAGAATTGTCAGCTCTGCCTTAGTCACTGCACTTTTATTACAGGAGGGTTTAGGCACAAGGCTGGGTTTTGCAGGCCTTGTAGACRCTCAGATTGATTTTTATTTGTGCACTGAGCTAAGATGACAGAGAAATCCACACAAGGCAGCAAACGTGAACCAGAACCCTACTTGGTACTTTCACAGTGTGGCTTTTGTGGTTGCCACCAATCTTTGCAGTGAGGGTAAAAAAAATCCCATTATTATCCTCTTTTGTTTTCAGAACTCCCTTCCAGCTCATTTCCACCAACTGTGAGCTCTGTCTCACACACGTAATGGAAAGAAGGAAATAACACCTTGAAAGCTTTCTAATCACAGGCTTGAGGACTGACATTTTACCTAACAATGGCCAAAGGAATCTATGTGCTTTAAGAGCCCTTTCTAATGCCAAAAAGAAGCATAAAAATGAATAATAGCAGGAAAATGAATAATAGCTTTGTTACTTAGTAGGCAGTGAGAATTCCATAACACAGTTGTGATGATGTGTCTTTTCTTGAAGATTCACAAGTGAAATTTACTCTGTCCAGTGAGATATTCCAGTTCAGTATGGGATGTGGGATTCCTCCCAGCTAGGTTTCAAAATCCAGTTCCAAGCTGGCCTTCTAGTCTACCAGGTCTGACAAGTGTTCCTGTGTAGTAAAGTATCCACTGGTGGCACTTAATTCCATTCTACCATGGGGATAATGAAGAGAGGCCAGATTCCCTTCTGCATTCCCTTCTCTGTGATGTTCTTTGCTGTAGAAGGATGCTAAATAGCTTTGTTAAGTTCCTAACTTTCAGAACACTGAAATCAGGCAAACAGTATCCCATGGAAGGAGAGGAAAATCACTTCTGAGGTCTGCTTTGCTTGTTGTTTTCTCTTTCCAGCCTCAAAACCCAACGAACCTTTGTTTCAACCAGAAAGGGGTACCTTGCTACAGCCCTTGGTATAAGCTTATGATTAATATGAAGAACAAGGAACAAAGGGTGAAATACCCCAGTAACAGAGACCTGGTGCCTCCTTCCCTTGGTACTTAAAAAGAAATTTTCCTTGTTCTTCTCCCTTGCCACCTACTTTTTTGAGACGTCAGATTTTTCTGYGGAAGTTCTTGGGAATAGATCCATTGATTTCAGCAGGATTTTTATCAGCAGGTGTGTCTGTGAAGAACTTGTTATGCATTTGCACACTGTCAATCGTTTCAGTAGCCTCTGCTTTTGAAAAAGAAAATGTCTATGATCTGGGACCCTGAGCCTGGAACAAACCCTAACCCCCAGCACAATATTTGTGATGCTCTGCCTTAGTGGTAAGGTACAGAGCAAGCTACTTCTGTAGATTAGGGTTTTTCCTATCAAGTAAAGATATGCCCAAAGTTGCCATGTCTAATTCCTATTTAATTAATGGTGCCACTGGAGGAGGATTCAAAGTTCCCATGAAAATTCCCCTTGTACTAGATACTGAATAAACAGCGAGTTCTGACTGAGCTCCAGACAGCCTGATTCTTGACGTTTCATAAATAAATTATTTTCAGAAAAAAGTAGATAACCAATGCTCCATAAAGTTACTGCTATCAGTGATCTTAGTCCTCCTTTCCAACTTCATATTCTTTGTGTCTCTGGAATTTTTAATGTGAAAACTCAACATCTGAAGTGGAAAAAAAATGTTGTGAGGTTTTTGGTTTTGTTCTTGTTCTTTTGTGAGAGTTTTTTGTTTGTTTGGAGGTTTTTTCTTCTTTTTCTAACTTATATTACTTTCTAAAACTACAACATGCTGCACTGCTTATCAATTACTATTTTATTTACCTATGTATAAATCTTTCTGATGTGTCAAACAATTTCTTTTCCCAGCAGAAAAATTTAATTCCAAATTACTGAATCCCATATGAATATTTTACTTTGGTCGCATATTAATTTTAAAAAGTCTATCCAAGTAGAATTTCAGGCAATAAAATTTGGATTGTGGTAGTGTTCAGGAGGGTTTCGAGGATGAGAGAGAGACGAGAGCTGTGACTCTATCAGAAGGTTTGATTTATTATCTTATAATATGTATATATTATATAATATTAGAAAGAGAAGGGAGAAGGGGAGAAGGTTTCTCTCAGAGCCTACTAAGCTAAGAATAGAATAGAATAGAATGCTCAAGAAAACAAAACAATGGAGCTCTCTCTCAGAGAGCTCTCCTTCATTGGCCCATCAACTATAAACATAGAACACGGGCCAATCACAAATGCACCTGTTTGCATTCTACAGCAGCAGATAACCATTGTTTACATTTGTCGCTGGAACTGCAGCTCTCAGAAATCCTAAGAAAGGATTTCTCATGAAAGATGTCTGCGACATTGGATTTCTAGTTTTGTTTCAAGTTGTTTTTTTTGGTTTTTTTCTGATGCCAGGCAACACAACCAGGGAGTGAATTATGCTCTCCCTTTTGCAGAGTACAGTTTTCAAAGTACCATTGTGTAGTTTCCTTTCCATCTATCCATTTTCTTGAATCAGCCACAAGTTGCATCAGCGCTAAGATTTCAGATTTCTCTTTCTCTATGTGGTTTTAAGTTATCACAAAATTAAATTGCTGTAATATAAAATATTGCAGAATCCCCAAAGCCTAAAAAATTACTTCTTATGCATACCCCAGAACAGATGAGTTGCATGTTACGAAGCCAGACAGATTTTAAATTATATTGCAGTTCAGTTCCATGCACTTTCTTAATGTACATACACTGGGAATTACTGGGGCTAACAGCTTCTGTCCTGCTGTGAGGAATTACTCTGAACTCCTAATTCTCCTGACAGCCTTTCCAAAATGGACATATATTTGAAAGTAATGCCCAATTGAATACGTTTTCAGATGTTCTGTCAGCAAAGGACCGAATCCTAAAAATTAAAATACTGAGCAGGTTTGTTTTACTCTGAGGTCACTCGCCTTTGTTGCCCTGCCCTGTAGCATTTTATAAGTATTGGAGGCTGGAATCTGATTTCAGATTCCAAAGATCTGTGCAGGAAGTTTTACACCACTATTTGCATTCTTTGGCTCATTAAATTCTTTACTTGATCTTGGCAGAATTATTAAGGGAGCCCGGTAGAAGTATGAAGTGACTTGATTTAGAAAACATACATAGATAAATGCTTGTATTTTTAGATTGCATGTAAAGACAAATGACTGTAAATAGAACTCCCATTAAGTCAAAAGGCATTTTATCTTTAGCAAGCTCTAATGTCAGTGTCTCAGCAACTGTAACGTGACACAGCTTCATTACAGTCAATAGAAGGACAATTTGTTACAGTCATAATATTTCCAGCAGCTCAGAAACTACAGGGAGCCCTGTGCAGAGAATTCTTCTTTCATTTGAATGCAAGTCATTTAGCTCACCTTTTAGAAGGTGTGTGCAAATAACTTCCTCAAATTGTGTCAATATGGATAAAAAATTCAATTTTACCCACGCAGGAATATTTTTTTCGTGCTCTCCTTAATTTTACAGCCAACACTATCATCACCACATCTGAGAATCTTTTGCCACTGATTGCTCCAATTTGTTCTTTCTGAGCTCATTCCAGAATTTTTAAGAGGTATATGAGAGGCATGTAGATTGTGTTACACTGAAATTATGAAAGAGATCTATTTGCTTCTTCCCATAGGCTCAGGTGTTAAATGGGATAACCCCTTCTCCGTATGGAAGAATTAATATTTTTTTTATACAACTTATCCCACTCTGATACAGAATGGTGCTGCTGCTCTGTGCACTCACAGACATTCCCTTCACTAAAACTGAATGTGACCTTGCCAGCCATCTTTCAGAATGCCAAACAAGCTCCATAAGATAAAGGTGAAAATAACAGAGAGTAAAAATGGAGAAGAGCTATCAAACCACCCACTGKTGCATGCCCCCTCTTCAGGATTATCCTGCAAGCCTTGTAATGGTGTCCTGATCAGACATTTCAAAAATTATGCCAGAAAGTGCTAGAAAGGGGCCTGTGATGCTTTTACCCTTACTCCATGGAAGCARTGCTGAGGATATCTTAATTATCCTTGATAGGTTTCTGTAAACCCTGATATTAAAGACCTCCATGGATGGAGATGCTACAAAACTCTGTTGGTACACTGATCCAGCATTTAACTCTCTTTTAGCTAGAACCTTTACCTAATTAGGAATCAAAATCTCTTTTTCTGCAGGTGAATGTAATTATTCCTTGTGCTATTGCTTACAAGTGTGGAGAACATTTCCTCATCCTTTGAAACAGCTTTCTGAAATTCAAACTTCTCTAGAATGAAAAAATTCCAATTCTCCCAATTTCAGTCTATTGCAGGATTTCTTGACCTCTGTACAGTTTAATTCTGCTGCCCTGGACCCCTGATAATACATTTGGGAATTTCTGAAAGTGGTGTGTGAAATAGAATGTAGTATTCCAGCTGAATACTCATTATTTTAAGGTGCTGAAATAATTATTTTCCTCAACTTGCAGATTCGCATGTTCCATTATCATATTTATCTTTTCATAGCAACACTGCATATTGGATCTTACTGATAAGAAGATCTTTTCCACAAGAACAATAGTCTCCATTTTTTGTTTGTCTATCTAAGTTCCACTTCCTTCCTGTAGGACTTTGTTCTTGCCTTTACCAAATTTTAATTTCTGATTTAATTTTTTTCCCAGTGTACTGGATCACTTGAGATTCTCATTCTTGTGCTAGCTGCTTTTCATTCATACTCACATATCAACACTGGCAAAGTTTGTGGGTGACCAGGATGTTCTTGGGGAAAGACTCTCAGCTTTGTGGAACCCCCTGTAGTTTGTCTCCGCCTGGCCCATTTAGGGAAACGTGCTCATCCATGTTGTGATCTCAGCAGAGTGGTGTGGGAAACCAGCTGCTGCTTTTTGGTTGCTAAATCAGCTTCCTAAAGAAAGTTCTAATTAATACTGTTTCTTGATCTCCATCTTGCAGTGTAATACACTACCTAGCCATTTCCCTCTCGCTCAAACCTCTCTAAATATAATAATTTTTCTAATTTTCATTGTAAATTAATACTCTGAAAATTTTTCTTCAAACATCACAATTGATAGAGCTTTACTTCTGCTCAGGTTCCAAATCTCCTGAACACTCAATTCACAAAAATATCTCCTTGAACAAAAAAGCTCAAGTTGTATTTAAAGTCTGAAAATACGTTTAAGACTAATCATGAGTTTCAATTCAAAATTATAGCATTATATTTTACAGCTAAGGGGAAAAATCTCTTCCCCTCCTCTCATTTCTGTACTCATGAGGACATACGATATAAAAAGCTGTCACTGTGCAATGTCTTCAATCAACATTCTTGCCACCAGTAATATATACATATTCCAAAAATTTGATATTTCATTCTAAAAATTTTGCTAAGTGCCTGCTTAAGTGCTTTCCCAAATCAGAGCTTAAGTTAATTTGTATTATTTTCCATGTGTTCCATTATTTCTTTTAATATATTCATATTGTTTAATTTCTAATCTGTTTATGTTCTTGAATTAAAAATTATGTTAAATAAAATTAAATTCAACAGTTCTCCCAGTAGCCACATTAGAGGATATCACTCCCCAGATCAGACATATCACAGAACTGTTATCTTTATTTGCAGTCTCTTGTTTTCTCTTAGTTCACAGACAGTAGTGCTCCTATTTAAGTCAGATGGGGTTTCTGGGGATAGCAGCATTTCACAGAAATCTACATTACATACTTTAATATAGTATTACATCACTTCAGAAAACAATCTGATATTCTGTCTCCTAGAGAATTATCTGCAAAATTAAGATGCAGATAGAGCATGTGATAGGGATGCAAATTAAAAAAAATCTATCTATTATGCATTTATTGTTAATTCCTACAGTTACTGAACTGAGGGCTCTGGTACTCATTAAACTCATTGTGATCTTCCAGTGAAACTCCAGGATGTTGGTGCACATAACTCAGAGCTGGGTTAAAGCTTCTCAGTGGTCACTAAATCTTGCTGCCTCCAGCACAGGGGCAGGAGAAGGTGGAGCAAACAGGGATCAGTAGGGGACGGAAGCAGAGGGAGAGAGCCTGGGGAGGGCAGCCAGAGGCTACTGGCTGTGTCAGGAGCCAGCACTGCAGCACTGCCTGCTCTGAGGTGCCTGGTGACAGGCAGGACCTGCTCTGAGGTGCCTGGAGACAGCAGAGGGGGCATTGCCAGAGCTCTGGTGTTGGCAAAAGCAAGGCAGCGAGCCCTGAGCTGTGCCACTGCTCTGCTCATCTGACACTGCCCCCAGTTCTGCCCATCACAAGCTTTGTCCCCAAGACTACTGTGACCAAAGGCTTGTTAGATCTGTACTGAGCTGGTTAAAACAACACCACTTTTCATGGAGACAGGGTACCACCCAAATTCCATCAGAGGAAACATCCAGCTTTGCATACAGGTGGCAAAACAGAGGCCCGTGGTGGCACTGCTGGGCTGTGCTCTGGCATGCTGGGGACATGCAGTCAACCCCAGACCCTCAGCTCAGGCTGTGGTGGGGATAAAGCAGTGTACCAGGTCTATTTATAACTGCAACCTTTAGAGAGTTTATTTTCAGGGCCAAGCTCAACAATGGGATAGCACCGTGGGGCTGCACCTCGTGGTGGTGGCGGTGGTGGTACAAGCAGCCTGGAATAATGCAGGATTTCTGTGCCATGTGCTGGCTCAGATCACTTACACACAGACAGCACAGCTAAGTGCTCTGGGAGCAGCAGGCAGTCTCCTCTTACCAGCTACTATCTGATATTCATACATTACTACACTCAGTTTTGCTTAAAAGCATTAGGATGAGCAGAAGCATCCTGAAGAAGCATTCTCCAGGCAACAACAGACAGAACAAGAGGACACAGTCTCAAGCTGCACCAAGGGAGATACAGGCTGGAATTAAGGAGGAAGTTTTTCACAGAAAGAGTGGTCAAATACTGGAATCATCTACCCAGGGAAGTGGTGGAATCACCATCCCTCGATGTGTTTAAAAAAAGACTGGATGTGGCACTTGGTGCCATGATCTAGTTGAAATGTTAAATCATGGGTTGGACTCGATGATCTCAAAGGTCTCTTCCAACCTAGAAATTCTGTGATTCTGTGATTCTGTGAAGCACAGTGAGAAAGCAGGTTTTTAATTTTATTTCATGCTTCCCTCAATATCCTCTATCAAGGTTCGCTGAACACCTTTCCTAAGGTAGAATTTATGGGGATCTGATGACAGTAGATAGGTGGCAGAGCTCTGGTATTTAGCGATGTGCCTGCAACATCAATGTTTTGTCTTTAATTTTTGTTAGCTTGAAAAAAATCTAAAGCAAAAATCATTGGT
Source organism: Cardinalis cardinalis (assembly GCA_014549065.1). Lineage (NCBI taxonomy): Eukaryota > Metazoa > Chordata > Aves > Passeriformes > Cardinalidae > Cardinalis > Cardinalis cardinalis. Next base: position 91,441 of record JACDOX010000139.1, read on the forward strand.
CTTTGTCAACAGGCTCAAAGTTTTCTTATTGAAAAGAGGGATATTCACTAGCCTTAGGCTGCTTCCAACTAATGTGTGCCCAGAAACCAGCTGAAACTTCTGAAGCCTCAAACATGGGGTAGTTCTACCATTCTGCACCAACTACATCTGTACACATCCTGCAGGGAAAATCTGTGCCATTTCGGTAAAAGCTTCAGAACATCTCATTTGCCTTTTCTTATGCCGTTCATTTTCTCGCCTTTCATTCTCCCCATTTTTCTCCCTTTTCCCTTGGTCTTCCTCCTGCTGTCCCTCTTTTTACTCCCCTGTGTTCAGACACTTCCCATTGCCTTCAATCTTTCCTGCCAGGGTTTCAGTCCTGTGCTATGGATGGAGCAGATGCTCTCACAGGAGGTTCTGCAGACAGATTAGAAACACCCAACATGCTGTGTGGGAGAATCCCTCAGCTGCCACTGCTCAGCCAGGACTGGGGATCCACTCATTGCAGTTCAGTTCTGAGACCCCAGAGACTTCCAGACACTTCAGTCTCTGTTCCTARTTGTCACCCAGCAAGGCATAAGCCAGGGACCTCAGAATGTTGATGTGGGGTTTTGGCAATCAATAAACACAGAAACCTCCAGAGAGGTAAATATAAAATTCCACTTGCTGCAGGAGGGCAAACCTGTGCTCAAACCCACCAGGCACTGCAGAGGCTTCCAACAGGAATGTTTTTACTTTGCAAGGAGATTTGTATTCATTAGGCAGCCTCTAAGAGCAGTGGCCCACTCTAATAAGTGTGCTGATAAAAGAGGTCATGTCCCCAAAGGACGTCTGATTGGGACATGTCATTTCTCTTGTAAAAGATGATTACTATAGTCAGACACTGATTGTCTTCTAATATCCTTAAGGTAACAATCTTTTTAAAAAAAGCTAAAGAAATTACACTTCTCCTTCAAGGTTGTTCAGGACTGATGACAGTTGTTGGACTGATGACTCTGAGAAACAAAGTCCTCTGTTCACAGCATAGGCATTGCCAGTGCAGGACCATTCAGCAGCACTACATCACCAGCAGGGTTCAAACCTGCATGCAGGGACAACCCTCAAAGTCAAGGATAATATGACTTCAATTCTCCTGCTCCATCTGGGATAGGAACCAGCTCCATATAAGCTGCAAGTGCTTCAGTCTGTAACCTCCATACTGCTCTCTGGGCAGGGCACGGCCATTGGAGCAGACAACCCAGGCAGCAATTTAGTCCAAAGAGATTTCAGAAATGGGCATGGAGTGAGCTGAGAGACAGCTGAATTATCTCTGGGAGCCTCCCCTGGGCTGCACTGTGTCCCCATGCCACCAGAGAGGAAGGGACCCTCACGTCCCCTCCTGGATGTCCTGGATGTCCCACAGTTGAGGTGCAGGACCAGGCACAAAGCTGGTGCCTGAGGAGGGGGCCCACACTGAGGGTCTCAGGAGGAAAGGCCAGAGCAGCCAACCCTCACAGGCTTTTTTAGAGGCTGTGGAACCTCCACATTGCCTTCACAAGAGGAAAAGTTTTTCATCTGTGCCCCCAGGAATAATGAGACCAAATGTGCAATCTGAGTGTTATTAAGTGGCAGAGTTGGGGAAAAGGCCTAGAAAGCAGAGGAGAAAAATTCTTCGCTGATTCTTCCACAGAAGACTGAGCTCAGTAGAACAGAGCCCAACAGAAAATACCAGGTGTAAATTATCATCCAACTGCTCATTTGAGCCATGCATTATAATGTCAAAATTTAATTACTTAAAGCCCAAAAAGGCAATAAATAGTTTACTATAATAGCTTTCCTTGGCTTTGTGGGATTTTTTTGGTTGGGTTGGGTTTTTTTGGTTGTTTTTGTTTTTGTTTTTGTTTTCCACTGTCTGGGAAAGTTTTCATTATTCAATTTTCAGGAGTGTGATTGTATTAAATAATTCATCTCATGGTGAGGTTGTGAAGTGTTCAGATAACAGTGACACAAAACCTGTACAAAGCATAGACACTCATCTTTCTTCTGCTTCTTCCTTCTCATTTGCACCTTTCTCCCATTCCCAATTAGTGACTCTACCAGCTTTGGAAACCTAAATTCAGAATTACCCTCACTATTCAGTCTCTGGCTTTTGCTTTGCTTTTTGTTTGTTTGTTTCTGTACTTCTTTCCAAATCTAGATGCTTTTTACTGCACCATTCTACCAGTGCAAATAACAGGGACACTTTAGAGTCTGATGGCCTATAGAATAATTTTCCATTCATTTTTCTTCAGTGATGTTTTTATTTCTTTCCTAGTACTGTATCATTTTGAAACATATCCAGGCATTAAACTGTAACTAAATTCTATGCTTCAACATGTGTGGACTTTCTGAAAGGATTTCTTCCTCAGACCTGCCACTTTTCTGCTCTTAAGAGGGGTAATTCACAGTTCAGTTAATAATAGTTAACATTTCCTTCCCTCTCTCTCTCAAAAGATTTCCTTGTCTTGTGCAATTTCATGAAACCAGAAGGATTGTCCCTTTTGTTTTTTGCTCCTGAATTTCAAATATCTACTTATTTATCTACTCCTACTAGGTTTGACTGCACAAAAGATGTTAAAACCCCTATCTAAAATAACCACACTGTTTCTAGTGCTGCACTTTGAGAACGGTCCTCATCTTGAGCACACCTCATCAATTGCAATTACATCTATTTATGAGTGGGCATTACCAAGATTTCTGCTCGTATAAGTGATGGATTTCCCCAGTTGCATACTGGAATTTTGCCAACAGACTTGGCAGAGAGTAAGGTTGCCACAACTGGTAGGGAAATCATAATGGAATTTAAAAGAATTCCATTGTATTTATTGTCAGACAAGAGAGGAGAAGAAAAATGGCCAACTATAATATCACTCGCAAACTCTCAAAGAGAAACATAAACTTTTTTGTGAGATTCTGTTTCTCAGAGTAGAACTATTCAAATTCTGCAATCAGGTACTCCTTAGTGACCTTTTTTTCTTGAATTTTATGCCTCCTTGAAACATTGGCATTGCTGGTGCAGAGAGTTTGCAAAATGCTTGTCACTGCCAAGATATTTTGTCCCCTGTGCTTCCACAGTAGGGGCTCAGCCTCACTCTCTTAATTTTTAAGCCAGAATCAGCAGTCAGGTTGTCACTCACATCACATTTACCTGCCTCTGGCAAGAAGACAGGAGTGATGTTTTCTTTGAAAAATGTCTACTGCAGTGTTGCCAAATCTTAATTAGCTGCGACAGACACCTTTCATTTGCTTAAACAAATGAGATTTCTACTGTCAGATTGGGGCATACAGACTAAGGATAGGGAAAACAATGTAATTAGGTCTTTAATCACACAGGTTTCCAGAGGAAGGGGTCTGTGACCAGAAACACTAAGTTCAGTTATGATTGGACACCACACATCTCCTAGGGCGTGGCTGGGAGCTGCCTCTTCCAGGCATCACTGCTTATTGGAAAAGAAAATTCTTTGCCTTCTTTAGAGCTGGTGTGTTGGTTGCAGCCACATTTTCTTTGATGACTTTTGGGGTCTCATAAAGGGACAAAGGAATCAACAGTTTGCTAATAATGAAGCCTAAACTATAAGTTCATTCCATCAGCTTTATATAAAGTATGACCCTGATGTTCAAATAGTGTTTCAGCAGAGCACCACAGGGCAGGACCTTGGGCACAGGTGTCCATCAGGCTCATGTGTGAAGGCAGCAGGGCACCACATTCTGGGGAAGCCCCTCTGTAGAATTCATATGGAAGGAGGAAGCCGAAATTATGCTAGAAATTGCAGGCAGAAACCTGCTTGAAGTATGCCAACCCTGCTACCCACCAGGATTTTAGGGAAAAACTGGCAACTAGAAGATTGCACAAAGTTAAAGTGTGTGGGACAAGCCCTGCACTGCTAGAAATGGATTAAACAGGATTCAGATATGTCTCAATCTGTGTACTACACAGTCAAGGATCCCTAACCATTAAATGTCCCCAGAGTCATCCGTTCTTTATTATCCTCTGTAGCAAAAGGCTGAAAGAACAAATCATTCCCAAAAGCTTCCTTGCTTTTTGTGCGTAGCTGCTCCCTGCCTGACCAGCCCATGTRTGTTTAAGGTATGAGAGCTGAGAATCATTTCTTTTGGAAAAACAGGCTCCACAGGGAACTCTGTTTTCCACAGGGAAGGTGTTTCTTCCTCACAGTTCTCTTTCACCTTTGTATTTTCTGGAAGGGGATTTCAAATACACAGACCTAACATGCCAAGCAAACTCCATAATTTGCATTATCAAAATCCTGGATTCTGCATCTTGGTGAATATTTCAAAAATAATAGAAACAGAGGTATTTTCAATGAAATTCAGTGGGATATTTTCCTCCAAAGCTTTGCTTTGTATGGTCATTTGTTTTTCAAATATATTTTAAAACTAAACTGTATTTTTTACTCTTATAAACAAGAAATTTACATTAAAATTTTATAAATTCTTATAAACATATAGAACATTAAAATAAAACCTGCAATAACTCTTAAAATTACTTCAAAATACTTTCTGAATGTATACAGTAATTCTGTCATAGCAAAATCCAAGGTCTTTGTCCTTTCTTGCATTCTTCTGTTCTTCATGACCAATGAATATTTCAAAATACTATAAATATTTCATTTATTGTAAGATAGCATTTCTTATAGTATGAATATCAATTATGCAGAAATGTGACTAATATAATTATTTTTTCTGAAGAGATGATAACCTGCAAAATACACCTTAACTGTTGCAGACACTTAATAAATTGCAAATGCTTAAGCCTTCATAAACCAGAACTGAATTTGACAATTACTATAAACAGTGGAATTAGCATGCTTGCCTCTGTAAAATTGGCTGCATAACTCTTCTGTTTCCCTAACACTGTCAAGAATCCAGCTGATATATTTTCCCTTCTTGACCAGATGAACTCTCTGGAATTGTTCTGAATTTTATTATTCAAGAAACTTCCGCAAGTGTTGATTGTATTTTCCCTGACAAACATGAAACCAGCCATAAACAGTGATGTCAAATTGTCTTAAGAAATCAAACAGTCTGGAAGAGCAGTTCAATCTTTTGCATCTTTAATAAGCAGTGTAATCATGCAGAAACTTTTTACTTATAAAACATCTCTTAGTTAGGTTCTACAAATTTTCTTACATCTAAAGACATGCCCCAGGGTGCTTTAAAGTGCAAGCTCCATGTAGGAGATGGTGTGCTGTTCTCCTCATGCTCTGTTAACTTTGTGGTCTCATTAGTACCATGTGGCAATGTAAAAGAATATATTTTTGTATTGGATATGTGATACAGAGGGTTTGATCTCTCATTCTTGCTCTCTGATTACAATCTGTGGTTTCTCTGTTCTAAAGAGCAGATAGATGTCCATGCAGGGAGTGTTTGCCATGGACAAGCCATGCAGATGATCAACCTTGGCACTGCCCCATTTCTCTCAGGGTAAAATTTTCACTGAGCAGATTCGAAGTAAATCATCCAGCCCACTTCACTTAATAATGCCTCTTTAACATGCTCTGCAATTATATCATTTGTGCTGTTGAGCTTGGCCATTTTCCTTCTCAGCTATTCATTTCCCCCCAAGGAATGGCAGTTTAGCAGGCACTTCCAGCGACATAAGTGGTTAAATGAGGCAATGACTTATCTTACTGACCACAGGATTTCTCTCCCACAGCAACCACTGCAGTCAGGTGTCATTTTCATTTCAGGAAGAACGTTTCTTCTATCACAGACCACCTGGGAAGACTGGTAAAGCTGGTCCCTTCCCTGCAAATACAAAACAGAAGGCTGGACAGAGAGTTCCATGTGTTATATCCCACTCTGGCTCCTCTGGTGTATCCACCCTGCAGGTCCAGCAGCATCAGTGCCCAACAGCTGGCACAAAGCACCAGAGGGATGCCCCAGCTTATCTAGGAGCACCAGCCATCCATGGCTGCCCCACTGAGCTTTGGTTTTACAGCTTCCAAATCCCTGACAACAGATTGCAGAGAATGCCACAAGTCCAAAGCTCAATTTTTACAAGATTCCTACAAATTTTCATGAAGACATTCTCTCCCCTTCCTGCAGTGGGAACTGTCTGCATGAATTGGAACACAAAACTATTCTTGTTTCACTCCATTTCTATTCAGACCCAGCTCCTGACAATTTCAGGTCCCTGGCAGGGTCAGGGTACTCTATCCTTGTGCTTAGCTGGTATTGCTTTTCTGTGGGAAAGAGTCTTTTTTTCCCGTCTTCCTCTTCTCCTTCTCTCCTTTGCTGTTTTAAATGGTGTGGTCATTTAAAAAGTGAGTTTCTTATACAGTAGGGTTGTTCAAGCAGCTGTGACACTCTTGAACTACTAACATCTGACTTTGGGTAACTTAATTGCTGATTCATTTTTTGCAATGAACAGATTCAAAATACTTTGAAATTTACAGTCAGGTAAAGACTACCTGCAATTCATAGCAAGACAAACTACCTTCTTGGACAAGGAATGCTGACAGGGATGCTGCTACTAACATTTTCCATGCACACTGCAGTGAGGGGTTCTGGTAGGATGGTTTTCATACCAGACCACATTTGAAAACGAGTAATACCTTGTGATTCACCATGCTTCTTTTCTGTGACTCCACAGAGTCACATAATAGCTCCATAATGTCAGCAGCTAGAATCATAGAGGGAAAATAGTTAATGTACTTAGCAGGGTTCCTGAATCAAAGGCATCCTGGCCTGCTAACAGCTTTTTGGCAGAGTTTCACTTCTGTAGGAACATTTAAAGGGTCCTAGTTCAGTTTTCACACAGAATAAAAATGATTAAAAATATTATCAAAGCTGCCCCCAAACAGAACGGTTTCCTTCTGAGAGGTGGGATATATACTGCCAGATAGAGATCCTATGCACAAGAAATGGATGCAAGTGAACTGAAATTCAGGGAGTTTTGGGATGGGTTTCAATCCTTTAAGCGTGTGATTAAGTGCAGGATCAAGTACAAGAAGTGGGATAGTCAAAATATAGCTTGCTTCTAGGGAGGCATTTCAGATAGCTGTAAAGAATGCCTTTATCAGTGCATAAAGTAATCTCTGATAACAGAGCCAATGACTGGAAGTAGAAGGAAAAAAAAAAGAAGTCAAGAGGAAATTTAATAGACTTTAAGTATAAGCAGACATAAACAAGCCAAAAGATCAATAGGAAGAGCAAGGAGAGGAGATCAAAACTTATTTTCCTGTGATCTAAATCAAAGGGAAACTGCATTGAAAAATGTTAGGGCACAAATACAGGAGCGGCTAAGAAATCTCTAAATGTGTCATAGGATTCTTCTTGTAACATATTCTTACCTAAAGAGGTTGAGACGTGTTCCCTTAACCAGAAATAAAGATAGAAGAAATTAAATATGCAGGGAGGGCAATTTCATGAACAGGAAAGCTACAAACACGCTCAAACCTGGGTTCCAAAATGTACTCTGTCATGGGGTTTCTAGGCTTTCCTTTGGAAAATGTTATGAGCAAAATTTTCTCATTTTTATTTTAATTCACACCACTTGTGAAATAGATTGGTGTCCTCACTGTTTATACTCAAAGGGAGTTTCTCAAGGCAAATTAACTGTAATGGGAATCTGCATCTGTCACCTTTATTCTCCTCTTCAAGGAGGAAGCACAGACAACAAATCTCTTTTATACCAGCCTTCCAGCCATGGAAAGTCCTCTGAGGGGACACCAAGCACACAAGCTATTCTAAGACACTTCTTGAATGTGGCTGACCACGTAAATTAAAATGCTGCAGCCATCAGTAAGGTTCTGATGTCTTCCCTTACCCTGCTGCAGAGGCTTCTTGGTGAGAAAGAAAATGTAGCCCTCTATGATTTTATCCCTTAATTACTTCCCTATAATAAGTTAAGTTTTAATTCAGACAGTAATATTTCCTTTCTTCCAGCCTATCTATCTAGTTGATAAAGTCATTGAGAGGGAAGAGCTTCCTTCTTCAACTATTCAAGGGCAAGATGCTCAGGGACTGACATAATTGAATTAAAGCCACAATGCAGTTATACTGCTTTATCTGAGCTGGTGACTTTGCCCTGAAAATTTTAAAGGAACACACTCCAGGACTGCTGGGTCCCTGATCCCAAAGCAAAGAAGTTCTGTTCTGTCCTGAAACAGATTTAAAAAGTGCTGCCATCAGTTCAGACAAGCAGAGTGTTGAAAACTCTACACCCTCCTGGTCTTTCACGTGTTTAATACAATTTTCTACAGGCACCCTGTACTCCTCTCCTTGTTGCTTCCCATTAGGTTCAGAAGTGTTGATAACACTTCATGATGGTCAGGACAATCATGCAGTTATCAGGCAGGGTGGGTTTCTGTGCCTTTCCTCCCCCTGTGTCACATTTGGAGCAGGTGTGCTGTCTACATACATGGGAGACCCAGATTAATCTCTCCATTACAATCACTGTTTGGCCATGAACTCTGGCACCTGAAAGTAATTGAAACTTGGAGAAAGTTGTGGTTGTGAATACAGGAGAACATTAATGAACTCAACTCCTTCTCAATAATAACAGAAGCTTGACTTGCAGTTATGAAAAGATTGGGTTCATGTGGGATTTTTTCCTTTTGTTATTTATCCATACTTGAAAATAACAAGAGAGCAACGTAAGGACTATTCGAATCAAATTAGTCCAAAAGCAGAATAAATAGGAACTCTTARAAATATAAAAAAAAAAAAAGTGATGAATAGTTTAAAGAATGAGGCCAGCTACATTTCAAATTCTGGTAAACAAATGGAGATCAATCCAGTAAATTAATTTCTACTCCATTTTATTCCAGTGTGACAAAATAAGTGATTTTCATGAGATTTTTCAGTAGGGTTTGTTTACCAAGTTTCAGAGAAATTCGATTTATCTTCAGCGAGAATTTTGAGCTCTTGGATGCTTATCTAAATTCAATCAAGCACTTGGAGAGTCACTTGCTGCAAATAAAACCAAAAAACTTCAAAACAAAAGTGATTAAAGGTGCATAAAGGTCACCTGTTTGATATTACCCTACTTGAGTGGGAGGGTAGACAAGATGACCTCCAGAGGTCCCTTCCAACCTCAACCAATCTATGATTCTATTATTCATTTTTTAAATTTTGTTATCCTAATCTCAGTTTGCTCTTTAAAAACAGGTGCAGTATTTACTCTTTTTTAAAGTTCAAGCATCAGCAATGAAAGGCAAAGAGACTGTAATTCAGTGGCCTGGCACCTTCACTGGAGATGCATTACTGTGTGCCATGATTTTGAAGGTTAAGCTGGTGTGTGCTTACTGTGTGTTCATAGAGTTTGAGTGAGCTTTATTCACCAGAAGAGTTGAAAAAATGTCCAAGCATGGCAGCAGTGAATGGCTGAAGAATAGAATCTGTGTTATCCCTTGGTACAGTTCCAAATATGCCGTGTCTGATGTAACCCTTCAACTGCATTTTCTGCCAGAGATCTCAAAAGCCAAAGCTCAGCAGATAAAATGTCTCAGCTGGGTATAAGCAGGTATGAACAAGGCACAGTGGATGTTATTGATAAATGCAATATAAAGCTCTTCTCTATGATGATTTAGGCAAAGAGAGCACAGGATTTGGATATTAGGTGATCTTCTGCAATATCATTAGAACAGTGTGTCCTACTTCACTCTCATCCCTGCTCCTGGTGAGGGATGCAGAAGTGTCTGAATTCCCTTGTATGGATTTACCAGTTGCAATTGTGCAACTTTTCACTTCTAGACAGCTGACAGCATCACCTAATTAAAACAAATAATCTGATTTCAGCAGCCAAAATATTAGCAGCAAGTGTATAAGAAGCCATCCTTGCAATGTGCTTGCAGAGAAACACTGACTTTCACAGGATGATTTAGATGACACCTACCTGAACTCTGCTGGTAAACATTTTCTGGAGTTTTGCCTGTGGATTTTATGATAATTGACAGTCTTTTGTGCTCCCATTAAGCTCTTGTTTTAAGCGTTCCTTGAAACTGTCATGTATGAACCAAACTCCTCTCATCCTAAGGCAGAAGGAAAGTGGAGGGAAAGGCTTATAGGCCTAGCTCAAACAAATATTTCTGTTTTGTGATGAGACTGCCCTAAATCTACCTGATTGAATATTCAAACTGGAAGAGCATGTGAACATCTGTGTTCTGAGTGAAATGCACAGGCACACAGATTGGCACCACAAGAGCCATGAGAGCACTCCTGGCCCTGGCAGGTACCCAGAGCCCAGGGCAGCAGGCACTGCTGGGATGCTGGAATCAATGTGGCCACAGGCTATAGGAAATAGGAGCAGCAGACTTTTATTTCCAGTATGGTCCCTGAAAAAAGACAGTTCAGTTGTTAAGTGTGCTGCTTTGAGGAAAAGGATCTGATCCTTGTATCAGCACTTCTTCGGGATTCCAGAATTTCCCCTTCTCTCAATATCCCCTACCATTTGCGCTACTGAAAACTCCAGAGCTCAACAGCAAAGAATTTTCAAACTGCTTAATCTGAATAACCACTGAAGAGAAACTGCAGTAATAGAGAATAGAATTGCTGCCAGGAATATGAAAACATTTAAAAAGAGAAGGCCTAGGAGCAGAAAAACAGCTTTGGTGGGAACTGTGTTGCAAAGGCCAGCCCTCCCTTGTGTTGTTTTAGAAATTCAATTAGAAGCCTTTACAGGTTTAGTAGCTGATTGTTAAGCACACACCTTCAACCTGCAGTGCCTTCTGTTGACAGGTTCTCTATATTCAGGATTTCTCCGTGGCTCAGCAGGCAAGTGAGCCCAAAGCTCTCACCTCTGCTGAGGAGCACTCAGATTTTAAAAGTGAGGCAATGACAAAGCATGGAGAGACACAGTGGATTCCCGCACCTCATCCCAGAGCAGGGGAAGAGAAGGAAAACAAGCCTGTATGGCAATTAGAACCAAAGGGACTTGCCCTCCAAGGAGAATCTGTCTCCCCGGGGCATATTGTTGGGTTTCTGGGGTAAGGCTTCAGATCTTCGTTTTAGCATTTGAAATAGGAACAGCAGGAAGGCAAGCAAGAAGGAGACAATGAGGCACTCTGGGTCTGGGATTGTGGTTGTCTAATCCAACAGATGGCCAATTTACAGTGTTTCCTTCAAGTAAATTCCCACAGAGGAGAATTTAGCTTGAGTTTGGACCATAATAAAAAGAGATTTGTGAATTCAACTCTGATTTTGAGGGAAGAGGGACATTAATGATCTCCTAAGTATCTATAGATTTTAATTAATTCTGATAAAACATTCCTCAAGTGGCAAAGCATCCAGAGATATGTTTGCTTTTAACATAGCAAGAAGTGAGGTACCAGGACTTGAACTGTGAAAGTGTGAGTTTTTCACTTGTAACCTCTGGCAGAACCTCTTCATTTCTAGTTCTCTTTGCTTTCATCTAAAATGTAACAGTTAAATATCTCAGAAAATCAAACTGCAACCTTATATTTCACCCAGTTTTCACTGAAAAGTCTAGTTTGCTTGAAAAATGCTCCATATTTCCCAAAACAAGATATGAGAGACAATGAGTAGGAATCAAGCATGGAATATGTTTTGAAATACAAAGTTTTGTTGCTTGGATAGAGCTTAGCACAGAACTGTTTACCCTACAGTTGTTGAAATTCCTCTAACTCATTATGAGTTACCGTAGCCTTCACCAGCTCCCTTAGATTGACTGCAAAATCAATTTTAACCTATCTACCCCACAGAGCTTCTGAAGAGCTTTCAAAATTGATATTTATGAAAGGCCATTGTATACGAGTGATTTTCCAAACTGCAATATATTGCAATATTCCACAGTGTTGTCAGTATGAGCAACTAAAGGCAAACCACAGGAGTGCAGTTGTACTGACTTCTTCCAATTACACAACCAATGAAGGGAGATAGAAGCAAGGCAGATGAACACTTCTAATATGAAGTTGGGTAACCCAAGAGGATTGAAAGGTGAATGGAAGGTCAATGTTAATTTAAAATATAAAATGTTTTCATTATATTATTTTTCTGTGCAGTTTGGTAACTTCTAAAAGTACAGTAGCTCCAGCCTGAATATGGAGTAAATTAAAAACAAAATACTAATTGTAGCTCACCCTGTGGCCACATTCTTCACTCACTGCTGGTTTAGTTTCCCTGATCTGACATCCTCATATTTAATCACTAGAAATGCAAAGTCCAGTTCCACTGTCTCAGATGGCTCTGGAGGGCAGCACTGTGCTACCCATATTCCATCTGGTGCCAGTCCCACTGATATCAGCACAAACTTGCCACTTCCAGTAGGAAGTTGCCTGGCAGCATGAGGCAATTCAGGGGTTCATGCAGGACAAATTTAGGGAGAAAAAAATTGAGGTGGAAGTAAAAAAAGTTTAATTAAAATATTAATTTTTTTTTCATACACAGAAGGCCAGTGCCATTCAATGAGAATCTGTAAATGCATAGATACATAACCTCTGCTGGCATCAACTTATATGGGATAAACCTATTGCTTGTAGGCAGAAAAAACACACATGACAATGTCTGACAAAACCCTGGTTCCCCTTTCATGTCATCACAAAATCCAAAAGAAGCATTTATGACTAACATGGCTGATTCTTCCCAATGACTCCCGAGAGCCATCCTGCAGTGAGGGTGGGAACGCCGTGGGCTCCCTGCCTGTGGTGGCAGAGAGGAGATGGAGCCCTCAGGAAATCTGAAAGGTGGCATGCATTTTGCCACAGAGCTCTCATCCAAACAAGCCAAGGTAATTCAAATAAAACAAGCTAAGTTGAACATTTAGTTTCATCAGATTTCTCTTTTGGTGGCAGTTGTAAAAAAAAAAAATCAAGCTATTCCAGTTGCACAGATGTTTACCTGAAATCAAAACCAGGATTTTCCTTCTACTATGTTTTAGGCTCCATTTCCAGACTTAAACAAGCTTTTCTCTTCTATTTCCTCCCATATTTTATTAACAACTACAGCAAATAAAAGAGCACATAATTTATCAAAAATATTTTCATGAAAATGAAAAATAGAAGACATTAGAAAATATGCTAACCAGCATGTCAGAAATAATCTATGGCCCAAAATAATCAAATGAGAACAAGTTTTCTGAATTTCTGAGTTCATACAGAAACATGTGGTGTCTTTTTAAAATTGATATCTCTTCAAAATGCCCATCCTCTGGCACATTTCAGGAAGGGCATTTTCACACATCTGTTTGCACGAATGTTGTCTATGTCTTCAGTCAACCAAAAGAGTCCTCTCAAAGATTACTTCTTTCTTCTTCTTTTTTTTTTTTTCCTTTTTTCTGGAAAATAGACAGTAGGGGAGAAGCTATCTAAAATCTTTTGAATTAATCTTTTCCTTAAAAATCTAGAAAATAAACAAAAAACCCCAAACACTACCAAAAAAGAAAACAGGATGTTTTCCCAGTAATATTACATTACAAATAAACATTTCAATCAAAATAAATCCCAACACTAATATATCGAGTTGTCAGAAGTATTGCACAAATTTTTGAATGCCAAATACATCAGCCTTTTGAGATTAATAATCTTCTCTTTGGTCAAGAAAGAAAACATTTTGCAGTCCAATATTTCCACACTGAGATTGTTTTCCACTTTCTTTTATGTACAAATAGTCAAGATGTCAAAATTTCATCAGTGTGGGCTGAAAACAAATTAGTAATATTTCCTACAGGGAGACAATTCAATTTTCCACATTCCTCTGACTGAGAAGCTGTTCAGACCAATGGGTGTTTTTATAGCATGCAGGCTTTGGAGTACCTGAATACCCTCAAGTCCTGTTAAGACTTGGTTTATGTTCTTCAAGGCTCTTCACCTCCATCCTTCAGCTCTTCTCAGAGCCCACACTCTCAAGGAAAAAGCTTTCCCAAGAGATAGTAAGGCAAGAGAAATAATAACTGCCAAACCTCAGTATAAGATTGAACAGATAAATGGACTACAGCATGCAATATTTGCTCTTAATTAGCTGCAATTATTAGCACCCTAATGAAGTCAATAGGCTAAAGAGAAATATAGAATTGGCAAAATTAGCTGATGGAAGTGGTTAGGTTAGCCAAGATAGAATATGTAAGGTTCTAATGTACTCCTAAATAATTACATCATGTACAGAGTTGATAAATGTAATGGGCAGTCTCAGGTGCATCCATGTACAAACATCAGTTGTAAAATCAAATTAAACTTTTTAGGGAAGGGAAAAAAACAATTAAAGGTCTCTTGTTAATGAGAAACATAAAACTGAAGAGGGAGAAAGTGAGTAAAATGAAGAGTTAAATGTCTCATCCACAGTGGTTTCAGCCCTCTTGTCTTTTGTTTCAATTATCTTGTCTTTAAGAAAGAAAAATACAGAAATATGAAGGTCTAAAGACACTGAGGAAACATCTTTCCTCCTCCCACTGAGGGAGACATTTTATATCGTTCAGTGTAAGAAGGAATTGAAGACTCTAGGAAATATTTTTGGCAAAGAAAATAGTTATATCAATCATGACAGAGTTATAAAAACTAAATTAATTACATTGGGAAGGCTAAATAGAGCTAAATAGATATGTCTGTCTACCTTGAGTTGAATAGCACAGGATGCATTAATAGTCAGCAAATGTACAGCAAGGGAAAAGAAATAGTTTCATGCAACATTTAATTGAATTGTTGCTTCTCACTGCAGGGAGATTTTACTGACACTAAAAGCTTGGCAAGACWAAAAAAATGTTTGTGTTTGTATGAAGTACATGTTGGATACATGCCTGAGTTTTGGAGGTACTGTCTAACAAGGTATATGGCTGGAAACCTGGGGCTTGATCCCATTACCTTGGTAGTGTGTGCAGAGCTTTTAGGAATTTCAATTCCCTGTCCTGCTTCTCTGAACTCACCATGACTGCCAAAAGTACTTTGTTATTGGCTTTAAATGGTAGCAGAATAGAGAAAATTTTAAAAATCTTACATCTTGGAAAACCTTTTTTAGTTCTTGCTCTGAGACATTCAAGAGGCAACCAGGGTGACAGAAACATTTTTCACCCTTTTCTGCATTCACCAAAGGCCAGGTAAACACTTTGTGTCTTATTTTTAGTCCTTCAATACAAACTATCTCAGCACTATGAGGACTCTGCAGTCTATCATGCTATGATAACACWGACAAGAAAGAAAATAGATTTGTTTATATGGTTTACCCCATTTTTTTATCTTTGATTCTCTCATGTATTTCCTACCATGTCATATTGTTAGAAGATAAGCCACCAGTATCATAACAGCAGTCATACATAAAAGCAATACTACAGGAGACAAAATAATTTTGACAACCTTTATTAAGTGCTGTTTCATACAACATAAAAATAATAATACTTGCATGAGTAGAAGCTGAGCAGTATAATGATCATTAACCCTGTTTTGTCTTGCAGACTTTCCCAGGGGCTCAATCCCAAAACTATTGAAACATACTTGAAAAAATTCCCTCTGGCTTAGTAAGCTTGGATTCTGCTCCAGGAAAAAAAATAAATTACATAACTTTTTTATTTGATCAGAAAGCCAGTTTTCTGTGTTACTTATCAAGCCCAGATGCCATTCATTTACACTTCTGGATACTTATACTTTGTAAATACAGTTTGGGAAGCTAGGGAGAAACACCTGGAGAACATACACTGTGCTGAAGAATATCTACCAAAGGGCAGATTTTCTGCAGTGGATTGGCCCTGCTGATTTGTGTCCAGTGGCACTCTAGTATTGCCCCATATTAAACTTCCATATAGCGAGGAGTTAATGAAAATTGAGATTTGTCCTATCCTCTTTTCTATACTTGCTGTTTTCTAGGAAGTTTTTTTCTTTTCCAAGCCTGGTCTCAAGCAAAAATTTGCTCTGCTAAGTTCTGTAGTGTTCTGCTACTTTTTGTTCTTATCTTGTCTCACTTTCTTCTTGCCTTCTGGAAATACAGCATCTGAACCCAAGTGCAATTAATAGCAAATAAATCTAGACTTGGGAAAATTCTCCAAATGAAACTGGTGAAAGAAGAGCACTCATCTCCTTTGATATACTTCTGACAAAGTATAATTAAAATATTTTCATGCTGGCTTGCCCGCTCCGTCTGCCTTTCATGAATGATGAATTCCATCAAGCTATTATTTGTCTACACATTGTGTGAGGAAGGATTAAACCACTGAAGTGTTCAATATCAGTAAATGATCTGGAACTCCATAAAAACATCAATTATTATGCAGTTAAAGACATCTCAGAGGTCTCTCAGGAAGCTGGTGTTTTGTCTTCATTCCTCTGGTGATGGAGTGTGAGGACGGCTGTCTCCAGAGACAGAGCATGTGCAACTAAAATGTGAGCTTCAAGACTGTGCAGAAAGGAGGGGGATTTTCTCAGTTATTTATTAGGATATACTGGAAGAAAAATGGAGCCTAAGTCAGTGCAGAAAAAGGTGCCTTACTTATATCTCAGAAAAGATGTGTTCCTCTGCCTAAGCCCCTCCATTTTGAGCTGACACAGTGCGCTGGTACCATGTCCTGAGGTCAAAAACCTTTGAGGATTTTTGGTGAAGCAACCAAAAAGACTGTAACTGTGGGATTCACATTCTCTGAACCTGAGAGAAGCAGTGAGAGAAGCAGAGAAAAGAATGATCAAACCAATTCTTATCTCATTTGCTGTGCCTGTGTTTGTGCAAAAGCAGAATGCAATATGGAGATTGTTTACCCAAAGTGATGGTGTTTTGTTTCCTTGGTCTATCAGGGCCAAGAGTGTGTGTGTGTGTGGGGACTGTCAGCTGACAGTCATGAGGTTCTGGGCAGTTGAGTTGAGTTGGGTGCTTGGCAGATTCAGTTTAGATGTAGTGTAATATAGTATAGGATAATATAGTATAATAAATTGATTAATTTGCCTTCTGATATCCGTGGAGTCAGATGCATCATTTTCTCTCCCTCATGTTGGGGTTGCCTTGCTTTCCAATATGGAATTAATTTGAACGTATTTGTGCCTGGTTGAGTGGTAGGCAGCCTGAAAACCCATTGACTAGAAAACAAATCCCTGCTCAAAGCCCCACTGTCACTTTTTTTTTTTTTAGTGGTAGGGCTCTGCTAACTTCAATATAGCTGTGCCAATTTAGAGCCAAAGAGGATCTGAAATATCAAGCAGGCACCATTCCCAAAGTCTTTCCCCTAAACAAAAAAAAAGTTTGAACTAAGGCAAATAATACATTTGCACTGTAGAGATTGCATATAAGGCTCAATGAAATTATGATATACAAAAAATACTGCTGGTGACCTTAAATTACACAACAAAATGACAGAGGACATCTAAAAATTAATTCTAACTCATTAAATGCATTGCTCACTTAATGAATGATTCATGATTCGTATTGCTCAAGTTGCCAAACATTACTTCAAATTATARATTGGGCACATCCTGTCAGCAGTATTAATAATTGCAATTATGTCAGTGTAAGTACCTTCAGATACAAAAGCCAATACATTATCTTCTCCAAGCCTTCCTGCCTCACCCTCAAAGCAGGAGGGTCCCTGGAGCATATAGGAGCACTTTTTTTTCAAATAACACCATACTTGGGAGATCTAAAGGTCTAAAAAAAGCTGAAAAGCATGCATGGTCAGAGTTGATCTCAGAACACCTTGTGATAGCCAAATAGAGTTGGACCATGAAAACACAGCACTTGCCCAGTGAGTTTGTAATCCTCCCTCTGCTTGTGTCCATTAGATCTTCAAATCTGATCAGCTACTTAGGAAGCTCCTAAACAAACAGCAGGATGAATAGCTGCAACTAGGAAAAAGAAAAAAAAAAAAGACAAAAAAGTCTGTGTAAAGTTGTACTGCTTAGAAATTGTCCTGGAAATCCAGCCACAGGCAAGTCAGAACCAGAATGCCATTACCCTGTGCATGTAGTCTGACAGACTTGTACTATGAAGGTTTTACATGTACTTTTTGTGAATCCACGCCTTCAGTCCTGCTTAAATGATGGTGAGACCACAAACCACTCTCGTGGCAGTGAGCTCTGCAGCCACATGTGCAGCACGTGAAAATCCAGCACCTTGTACCAGATTCACATCTGTGGACTTCCAAATCTCTCTAAAGTCCCCTATTTGAGAGGAACGGGGCAAAATAAGCTTTGAGTTCAACTTCTATCTGACACAGAGTGCATTTCATGTGATTACTGCATCCTCTCCTTTTTCCCTTCAAGCTAGACAGTGGCAGTCTCTGATGTCTCAGTAGGTCAGCTAAATTAACCTTAGCAGAGACAGAAGAGGTAAAAGACCTTTCTATCTGAAATGTTCAGAGAGAAGAATCTTAACCCAGGGTAGTCTTTATACAGCTTGGAACCAGTTGCTTCAAATCCTTTGTGGGAAATATGGGAATGAAGCTTCTCTTTCCCTTGCAGTGAAATTGTTTATTTATTTAATTACCTACATCTTGGAAAATACACAGTGTTTAAGGTAACTTTTGAGCTAATAAAAACCATAGTTGATATGGATATGAAAAGATGGATGTAAATTGGTTATGGATCTTTCATAGCAGGGAATTTTTTATGACTCAACAGAAAAACAAGAAACAGGAAATCTATTTCTATAGTGAAGCACAGAAAGTCTCTGCCTGCTGTAGTGACAGGATTAGAAGATATAAATATTCTGGAGTTGTCAAAGCATCTGCTTTAGGATTTCACATTAACTAGATGGTTTGACTGGAGTTTCTAAAATGTGTTAACCAGAAAGGTTTATTGAACTTTCTAGAGGTAGACGTGATTTACTTTCTTTAGGTGCAAAAAAAAATCAAGGCAGTCTTTCTTCATGCTGAAAGATTGCAGTGGGCAAAGTCACTTTGCTGCTTATTGAAGTAGATACTGAACTGCCATCACTGTATTCACTGACCTTTTGTCTCAGTTTGACTCAGGGTGTGAAATTGAGCAGCTGCTTTCATATAAATTACCACTATAATCTTCTACAATAACATCCTTGAATTTTTCTCTTTTCTTTTTTCCCCCCCTCACCTCATGAAACAGCTTTTTCCTTCCCCAGTGAGTGTTACTAYACTAGAGGAGTACCAACATATTTACACTGCTTGGTTTACTCGTAGGTAAACTCCATTTCCCTGTATCTTCCCTCAGTTATAGTGCCACCACACACTGCTTAGATTGTACCATATCTCTCATTCTCAACCCTGAATCCCTCTGATACTGCCCTGGCATCTCAAATAAATGATGCCTAGCTGTCTGACATATTCCAAGGAAGGCATTTGTAGACTGTTCAGTTACAATCATCTATTCCATAGCAATGATACAAAAAGGCAAAAAAAATGTGGGGGAACCCTTGTATTTTTGTGAGGCAGTTTATTTGCCATGAGTGGGCCACAGCTGGATCTCTCCATCGCCAAGAGAACATGGGTGTAGGCAGGTTTGACTTGTAACCCAGCACAAGATGAATGGGCAGCATTAGGGGAATGGCAGAACAGCAGAACACAATAAAAAGCAACTCATGAGAGAGGCTGGCTGGTCAACTTTATTGCCATGCTGTTTGCTCCCCTCATTGCAATTATAACATACTTAGCTCTTGTTTTTTCCACATCAGGTTGCACAATAATTTGTGGAGGAGAGATGAGAAAAAGACGAGATATTGAAAGACTCCCTAAGAAAAAAGTGGATAACAAAGAATAAATGGCACAATTCTTTGGCAGGATGGGGGTTCCTGCTCCCCTCAGCTGCAGCTGAGATTCTTGGGTTGAGGCCTTAGAGAGAGCAGAGAGAATTTTGGGTGCCTGATTCAGAGATCTGAAAGGCCAAATGACTGTGAAAGAACCTCCCCATCCTCATTCACTGAGGAGCTGAAGGTGAATCTGCTAATTTAGGTACCATTGTTAAACATCAGCTGCTATAGGTGTGAAAACTCTCTCCTTCACTGTTCTGTAGTAATTAATCAGTAAATCTGTAACCACCACTATAAGCCAGGTACTGAACTGCACGCTGACACAGGACAAGGCTCTTGATACCAGCATGGCTTTTATTCCTATCCAGTATATTCTGGATATTCTTTTATTCCTCTCCAATATTCTTAGCAGAAATCTAGTAATTTTTCTATTTAATACTATAAGATATGCCAGGAAATAAAAAAATAATAACTAAAAAATTATACCACTCTGAGCACCCATACTTTGAATTCTTTCCTGGGATTCAAAATAGTTATCATAATGTCCAATTTCTTGCAAGGCATGTGATAACTGTGATTTTCTTTAAAGCTGTGATCTTCTCCATTTAAAGTACACTTTAAAGTGGCATTTCAATTATCTATGATGCCATGAAAGAATGAAATCATCTAAGTGTCATAAAGAAGATTTTTTCTGGATTCAAGACAGCCTTTAGAAAGTTTGCATGAGCGTTTTCAGAAGGAACAGCTAAAGGTAGGGAGACTTATTCTGTAGCCAAAGGGTAACCCTCTGACAAGACCTTTCTTCAACACCTTCTAAGCACCACAGCCCTTCAGGTCTCAGAACTCTCTCTTTTATTTCCTGAATGTCTACAACACTGGGGGTAAAGATTAGCAGGAAAAGAAAATACCCGGCAGAATGTTTTTCAGAAGTTTWGTTCCAGAAGGAAAGACACTTTGTCCAAGTAGAAAAAAAATTAGCATGAAAAAATTGCCACTTTGGAAGCAGCCCTGCAGAGTCATCAAAACTGAAATAACTTATCTTGGTTAATCTCCTGGGAGCATAGCAAACGACAGAACAGAGAGAGACAGAGCACAGCTTAGTGGATACGAGTGATGGAAAACACTGTGGTATTCATCAAACAATCTTTAGAGAAGAAAATGTGTTTGGAATATTTTCAGCACTTTCATTTCAAATGGCATCAGAGAACCAGTTAGGGAAAAGGATGAATTAATGAGTCAGAATGTATAGATATTCCAGGCAGTTTTTCTGTCACTGGATTCACTGACAGAAATTTTAAAGCAAAAGGGAGGTGGTTATGATGACACAATCTACCTGGTATCCATGAGGCAATAATATATAACAATTGGCAATATTATGTCTTTCCAGAGCAGTTTAATATATAAAGAGCTTGATGACAGCTGGAGGTGGTGGGCTTCTTTTTTGTTCTTGTTATTTTTGATGAAACTACTGAAAACCTTTCAGGCCCTTGCCAGATTTTATTATTATAGCTGGGGCTGTAATAATACTAATAACTTGCTTATTTATGGTTTCACTGAATGTAGGAATGGAATAAGGATTCACTTACCTTCAGCACACAAAGATGAAAGAGAGGGGGAATTATAAGAATGAGTCACTTATTATTTAGCAGTCTCATTTGGCCAGTTCTACCAGGCTTCCACCAACTTCATGGTATCATTTCAAGGCTTTGATCCAGGTTTTAGCTCAGCTCCACTGCATTTAAATGAATCCTCTTATCTTCCCCTTTTCCTTTCTTAGGCACTGCTTTCTCCTTCCTCTTTCAGCACTGTTGTAGCTCTCCCTTCGCCAAAGCTCTGTGTGTTTATGTGGAAATGCCTGCCATCGGTGATGTGCCCCAAAATCCCACCACTTCCCAGCAAGCACAGGCTCTGTGTAAAAATGTGCTTAAAAAACCCCAGTGCTTGCCTGGTTCATTGCCTGTAAACAGAGAAGAAAATGAAAAGGTGAACAAGCCCCCAGGTGTCCTCCATGCCTTGAACTGTGGCAAGCCATGAAGTTATAGACCAGCTGTAGTTTCTTGGCCTGCCTGTTGAGCCCAGAATTGCTCTGAGGTGAGTGAGACATCACCTGTAGATCTTTGAGCTCTGAGTTGCACGATAAACTTGGAGCACGAAAATGAGAAAAAAAAATGACAGGAGACTGGGATGGATAAATAGACTGCCATAAGCATTAGCACTTCTGGGTGCCACACATGCCTTTGAGGTCAGGGATGATCTGCTGTGCCCACATTTTTCAGGGTTGGACAATGATTGCAGAAAAGTTAAATCAAAGTCATTGTTTTTATGCCAAAACCCTGTTCCTTCAAAAGCTTTGTGTTATCATGTGCAATATCACCATCATTTCTAATGTAACAGTTCTGCCACAACACATCCGTCCACTTTTATTTTTCATACTCAAGTATTTTGCAAAGTATATTTCTGATACTATAATGTCAGTCAAAAAATTGAAAATGCTGTTTTGGCTGGGTTGTAATTAGATCTGGACTAATTATGGAGGTAACTTCACAGAGCATCCGTGAACTGACTATTCTTTAAATGGACTGAATTTCTATACCCTCATCCTCTTCAACAATGGATGAATAACAGAAACCTCCAAGTTAACAGCAGAAATGATGCCAGGTAGAAAAGAGTCTGGCTACCTTCCTGCAAGCCTTTGAGTGTGAACTGTATGTGGTTGGCGCACTTGATGCTTCTGTGCTGAGCCTTTACACTGGAAAATGAATCTCAGCTGCATCATCATTGCAGACTCCATTCATGTCAGGGTTGTTATGCTCAGAGAGGAAGCAGCTGCTCCTTCCAGACCTACATGCTTGGGATCAGAGATGGACAGCTGTCACCATCACCAGTAAAAGCAATTTGGAGGGGAGGCAAAAGATATGTATCACATAATGGAGATGGAAAGGCTTACTGCTGTGTGATCCTGCTATTCCACAGTTCTGCCAGGGCCTGCTAAAACAGGCATTTCTCTTGCTTATGAACAAGGCAGCACTTGTTTGGCAGACAGTGCAGGGCATGGGATCTCCTCTCTTCATTACAACAGCTATGTGAACTTGTGGTAGGGCAAGAACAGAAATAAGGGGTGGGGGCAAACATGGAGTTTGTGCTTCACTGTGAAGAACAAGAGAATGATTCCACGCATTCCATTTTGCTTTGGAATGAGCTGAGGTATGCACCTGAGGAGTTGCTCTTGTGGTGAAATTTTGCCAGCATACAGCTTTGCTCACATTAAACCTTTCTGAATGAAAATGCTGTAATCAGGACAGACTTTTAAGACCTGATCTTTACTCCTTAAGCTGTTCTCTGGGGGCCCTTGCATCCATCCTCAGGGTCTCTTTCAGACTGGCTGCAGAGGCTGCCTAGGAGTCAACAACAGGTCAGAGCTGTAGAAATTGGGGCAAGGGGGCTCTCCTTCAGATTCCCTGGCTCATCTCAGCTTCAGCTCCTGGGAAGCAGCAGATTGCAAACTGCAGGCAGGTGACTCCTCTTGGACAAACTTTAGGGCAGTAATTCTGGTGCAGAGCAGATGCTGATTACTCTGAGTAAGAAGCCAAGCACCTGCATGATGCTGGTTCCTTTTTGTCTCCATTGTGCTTTTCTCACAGACTGTTTTCTGCACAATCATGTGGGTGGTTTTCATCATGTCTGATTCCGTATTAAACATGGGTATTTGTGTTCCTGCTTTCCTGATCCAGAATACCTGCGAACTTCATGGCATACACTAGAATCACAGAAATATAGATTAATTCATGTGAATACAGCCTCAGGAAGTCTCCACTCCAATTTCATAGTCAAAGTAGGGTCAGTGTTGAGCTCATACAAGGTTGCTCTGGGTTTTATCTGTTGTGTCTTGAAAAATTTCCAAAGATGGAGCCTGTACACAGATCTGCATCCACTGCTTTGCTGGCGTCATAGTGAAATTCTTTTTCTTTCAATGTCATCAAAACCTTTTGTCTTCTTCATTTCATCCTCCCACTACACACCACTATAAAAAGACTGGCTCCATCTTCTCACTAGATTCCCTGTAGGTAGGCAGGCTGCTACCACAGCCATCTCTTCTTCATGCTAAACACTCTCACTGTCCTCAGCCTTCCCTCACAGGTCCCGTGCTTCACTCTGTCTGACAGTACATCCTTTGTCATTCATCTTGGACATATCAATGCTCTCAAACTACTTTCCAAGATGCATCAGTTACTGAACAAAAGAATTAAAAAAAAATTTAAAAGTGTCTATATTAGAGATACTTCTGATCTGCTGGACACAGTCAGCCCTGGACATGCCCTCTGTTTCATGGCTGATGGGAAATCAGGAGATATCCAAAGCAATGGTCAAGACCCGCTGCCCCTGACGTGGTCAAACTTAGGAGAATCAGGGCAGAAAGCAATGTGAGTAGAAGGAGGAAACACACCCTGTTTATCTCAGTGGTGATTCTTATCCCCAGCCTTGCTGCCCCAGGGAATCCTGCACCACTTCAGCCACTCTTGGTGTGGGTTCGGTGACTGAACTGAAAGAACCAATCTTCCATCCAGCAGTTCTCTAAGAAATTTCCTGTAGTCTCCATTGATTTTCTTTTGAGAGGGAGAGATATATAGAGCTTTGCTTTTTGCTTTCCTTTTGTACAGGGAGAGTTTTAATTAGTGGCCTTTGTGTTAAACTGTTAGATGTGGCCGCCTGTGTTATCTTGAGGTTATTCACATTTGTAAGTTTTTAAAGGTTGGGTCTAAGCCACCCAGAGATTTTACAGCAGGGGGAAATATTCAGTTGCCTGGAAGTTTTTCCATTACCTTAAACCACAGGAGTGGCATACAGGTGCTACAGAAAAGCAGTACTCATACTAAAAGTCTTGTACTAATGTTTCTACTACAGCAAACATTATTTTTTAGCAGGTGGGAGGACAAAAGTGGGAGAGTTCAACTTATTTTGCTGTTATTTATTTGTTCCTTTGTTTTATTCACTTAAGGGACAAGACATGAGTAAAAACGGTGATGACTTATGTCTATTTTATTTTGTTCACTTGAACAAAAAGTCTGAACACTTGCCCACAGCAGTCATATAATTTCCTTCCTCTCCTCCTGTTTGTACTATGATGACCTTGTCTTTGTCATCTCATCCCATGACATCCCAGTAGCTCTTCTCCCTGCAGCTTTTCCCAGAGTTTGAATTTCCAATTTATAAAGGAAAGCTGTGGGTCACATCTTTTTCATAGAATAGATGAATGAAAAATAAGGTTATTTTATTCTCAGTTGTTCTGCTGATTATCACAATCATCATAGGACAGTTATTAAGCTCTTTTTTGTGATATTACTAGTCTTTGCCATTTAAAAAGTCCTTTTGTCAGGGAAGGTTCCATGTTGCTTTATGAACTTACAGTAGTCATATCCATGGAGATTCATTTGGGCATAAACAGGATGGGTGAACTGCAGCAGGTGTTTAAAAGTAGGGGAGCACTGTCCAGCGAATACACCTGGAAAAGCAGCCTGCAAAGCAGAGCTGTGGATCTGCAGCTCCAGAACATCAGAAGCTCATTAGGTTCCAAACCTGAACCCAATGTTATACTTTGCAGATTTTTTTTTTCAAGATAAAATAACCAGGAACAGTCATAGCCCCAGATAGTTTTGCATGGCCATGTGTTAAGGAGAGAAAAGAGAAATACTGTCCTTCAGAAAAAGGAAATGCTTGGTTGGGCACTCTTAATGTTGCAAATGGGTACTGAAGACAGAGTTTTCTCCTAAGTGATGAATAGCAAGGGTAATCCCAGGACAGTTTACAGCAGGAAGAGCAGAATATGATTCTGGATCTAATAAAACAATGAACTAGGACTATTCCCCAGACACCAATCCTGTTCCTTGCCTATTTCATAGAAAAGTCATGAGCCTACCAAAAGCAACAGAAAATTTGCCATTGGCATACACAGGGCTTTTGACCTATTGATTTTTTTTTTTTTTCAGAGCAATTTACCATGAGATTTCAGGCTCTGAAATTGGAGTGTGGATGAGTAATGTAGCTTGTACAGTGGAGCCCTGCTCTCAGCAATCTCTGAAGCCAGGCTTCCAGGGCCAGTGCTGATGTGTGGAATTTCACTACTCAATCCAGGAACACTCTTTAATATCCTCCCAGTGATTGCTGTTTTCTCGAGCAGCCTGATATTTAATTAATTCTAAACCTGCACAAATTAGCATGTGTGCAGAGCAGATGAAGTGAATCCACCACAAGCAAATATTATCTGTGTATTTTTGTCACGAATAGATAGCTCTGTTAGCTACAGAGGGAGCTCAGATTAATTCTGTGAATCTCAAACCCAAACAATATAGAGGAGAGACATAAACACACTGTACATTCAATGGGTGTGCACTTTCTGACAGAAACACTGGTTATTGTTGATTAGCATATATAATTTTGATCATTTTGGATTTATTTTTGTCGAATATTCACAGTTCTGCCCAAACCCCTTGTGCACACAATGACAAGAAAAACAGATAAAGAGGAAAAAATGCAATGCAGATCAAGCATGTTGAGAAATATATTAGTAAAGAATGAAAAAGATAGGAAACAATAAAACTACAACAGAGCTTAAACATGTATTCTACACATACACACATGGAGAAAGAGAGATTATGCTTTGAAGGCATTGCGAGCTTTTCTATTTGTTGCAGAACAGACCCATTTTAAGGAAGCAGGAAAAATGACTACTTGAATTGTGATTACCTCTAACAAACTTCTCTGTTTGCTGGAGTAGTTGCAGTCATTCTTGGTGATATAACACCTCCTCAAATAAAAATAGGAAAACAAAAGGAAAAAAATTTTCTAAGGTGAAGCGCTAAACTACTTGACATTCCCCATCATTAATAGCGCTACCTTTGTCAGTTTGCTTATAAGTCTCAAAACAGCTTCATGGACTTTCTTTGCAGACAGGGAAAAATCTCAAATGTGTCTTGTCACTTCCTGCATAGAGCCTTGCAAAACCAAAACTTCTGGCACACTTATCCAAATTCACTACAAAAGCTTTATTTTTATCCTGACCCTARCAAAGGCAGGTAGAATGAAGCACTTCCTGACCACAGAGGGACAATGTGCATCACYAGATTTAGAAAGAGAAGCTAGGAAATGTATGATATTTTTCTTCTTTTTACTACATTATCTTTATTCTCAGCCAGACACCAGAACAAGCTGCATCACCATTTACTTGCTCTCAAACATTACCCAGTACTGAAAAAACAGGAAGTATCACAAGTCATGTGCTGCAGGTCATGACAAATTTGCTAGAATGCCTGAAACACAAATTTCTGTTTGTGCTTGAAGTCCGTGTGTATTTACATGGGAGTTGAAGTCATATTGACTCTGGTTTTCACAAGACAAATAGCATCAGATTCTCACTGCCTGATGTAGAGAAACCACCCCCCTTCACCTGTGAGGATTACAAGGCAACAAGAAGAGATWCTTCCAGAGAAAGTGTAAGAGTTCAGCTCTCTTAATCTCTCTGCCATACCTGTATTTGAAAATAGCTATGAACTGTGTTCTTATGTTCAATTATAAACAGATTGTGCAGACATGTGGGGATATGAATTTAGTAAATAACAAGATCCATTTTTCTTCTTACCAGATATATTTAAATTATTTGTGAATTCCATCTTTTGGATGTTTGATCCTCTTTGCAAAGGCGATGCAATGCAAATGTGCTATCATTGAAATACTTTTGGTGGGGTTAAAGAGAAAGCACACTATCCCTTGACTTACAAGGTCTGAGATTTATAAACCTTACACAATTAGGAAGAGAATAAATGCCTATTTCAGTGGCAGGGCAGGCTGGATAGCATTTGTTTCGGAGGACCAGAATCATTGTGAGTGGATGTAAAATTATGAAAGATCTCTGTAAAGAAAAATTGCACTTTTAAATGCTCATTTGCAAAGTAGTAAGTGTACAGAAGCTGATAATGAAATTTAAAGGGCATTTTCCAACCCTAACATTAGAAAGATTGAGGTTAAACATTAACCTGACTGTAAATCCCTCCACTATGTCTTTCTACAAATAAGAGTGTCTGCATTTTAATTATTTGGTCTTGTTC
The DNA here is from genome assembly GCA_014549065.1 of Cardinalis cardinalis. Taxonomy (NCBI): domain Eukaryota; kingdom Metazoa; phylum Chordata; class Aves; order Passeriformes; family Cardinalidae; genus Cardinalis; species Cardinalis cardinalis. Next base: position 119,139 of record JACDOX010000139.1, read on the forward strand.
AGTGCCTCGAACATTCAATGGGATTGCATTGCATGTCACAACAGATCAAGAGCAGGGCAACAAACAGATCCAAACTAATTAAAAACTGAAAAAAAATCTAATCCTACTTTAATATAGTTTTATACATATTAAAAAATCAAAACCCAAACCCAAACAAAAAAAAATGCTTTTGAAATTTCATGAAAGACATTCACGACTTTATCTATGTGGAGGACACTGATGTTGTAGATAACATGTTTAAAGCCTTAAAAAGTATTGAATTTAGAGCTGAACCTCATTTACACTATGAAATGAGAAAATGTCATGGTAGTGATTTGCCTACAGCCTGAAAGGGCACCAGGAGCCCTCAGAGACTTTTCTGTTTGCTCTGTGACTGGGTCTGCAGCAGGGAGCAGCAGTGCTTTAGCATGTGCTACTGCTGAAAGGGCTAAAATGAAAAACTGGGGGTCACTGTCTTGGACATCAGTCCAGCTTGACCCAAGGAGCCAGCTTAGAGAGTGGAAAGTCATTTGCCTGCTCTTTGACAAGCCCACTCTAAGATGAAAGCATCACACAGCTGTTTTCCTTCTCACTGCCAGGGTTTTTTTTGTGGTTTTTGTAAAGTAAGAAGGGAAAAATAACCCACTGAGAAGCAGTTATACCAAAACATCTTAAGCCTGTTATATCATGAACAGGAAAAAAAGGGACAAGCAGACAATCTTTTTCTTTTTTTTCCCTTTTCCCTGCAAACATTTCCTTTCAGCTGTCCCTTTGAAGTCACAGCCTTACAGCGTGAGCAACTGAGAGCAAGGAGCTGTGAAATGAGCCTTTGAGCCACAGATCTCTCAAAGAGTTTCACAAGGAGTGCGCGAGTGGGGAACACAACATCTGCAAATCAGTGTGGGCTCACTGAGGCTTCCTGCAGCCCCTGACTCTGAGAGAGGCACAAAGCCACAGATTTCAGCAGGGGAAAATCACCTCCCATCCTCATCCCACCTTCCCACAGGGGTTATCTCTCTTCCCCTCTGGGCAGTGGCTGTGTTGGTGTGACCAGCTAATGGGGAAATAATTGAGCATACTAAGTACACTGGAATTTCTGATTATGAAAAAAAGACTCTAACTTTTTGGAAAAAATAATTTCTATCCTCTTCTTTGAAGAGGTTATGTAGGCCAAGTCTCAGTTAATGGCAGTGGATTTGAGAACCTAAATATTTGAATGACAATTGAGGTGAGATTTCAGAACTTCAAGTCACTTCAGYGTTTCCACAATACTGTTCAAAGTGCAAGGCTTGAAGAAATGTTACCCTATCTCTCTGTGGGATGTCATGGGATAATAATTACTGAAACTAGGGTCAGTGAGGAATTCTGACTGAAAACAGGCATTAAGGGGTGACAATTTGAAGAGTCTGTGTGAATGCCCTTGCAGAACTCTTCTTCTTGCCTTCTTCTAATCAACTTCTTTTTATTCATGCCTCAGTCTTGTTCCTATTTTTCTCTCTCACATTCACCACATTTATTATTTTCTCTTGCCCCACACATCCTTGTATGTCTTTCTCTAGGTACACTCTTGTGCTGTTCAGGTAGGTTTGTGCTGTGTGGAGGCACGTTGCAATGCAGCAATCACTGCTGGGTGGTTCTGCTGCTCTTGCATGGCACAGTGGGAGGGATTTAATCTCCAACATGACACTCCAGGGACACAGCAGATTGATGGAGGAGATTTTTCCCTAGGTATGCTGCTAGATACTTTTCCTATCTAGATTTAATTTTACTTCCCGTAAGTTTGCTTTACCACAAAGCCCCAATTTAAAGAGTTGTTATGCAAAGATGGATTTAGGTTCAGAGAAGTGGACCACTGCAGAAGAATAAGGTAAAGTGAGACCTCAGAAAATGAAATATATTAGTCAGTAGTCTTTTTTTCCTTAGACATGTGTGCTGTGGATAGGTGGTCTGAGATGTAGAAGCAGAAACAGGAAACTTGCAGACAGTAACAGACAAGTCTGCCAAAGAAGGGCAGAGAGTAATACACAGCATAACTGGAATTTCAGGACTGTAATAAAAAGAGTTTGAGAGCCTCAATACCACAAATAGGAGAGGAACTAGCTTCATCAGCAAGTCATTATACCAACAGTTGTGATGAAGCTGACATGGTGCTTCTGCCACAATGTAAAAGAGGYTCCCATGTGATAAATACAATGACACGGTCTCTGAATTTTAAAATCAACCTCTTTCTCTCTTTTAATTAAAAAATCATATGTGAAATTTTATGGAATGTGCAAGGAGGATCAAATACATTACACACTATCACTCAGTGGAAATTTTGTGACATAGAGACGTCATTGCTAAAATAACGAAGTGAGTTTGTGAAGTTTGCAGATCTGTACACGGAGTAATGGCCTGCTCTTCTCCATCCTGTGCTACTAATGCCCCTCAGGTTTTTAATTTTTTTGGCTTCAAATAATCCAGTTTATCCTTTCTTAAACCCTGTATTTCAAATGTTCCCATTATTTTATTTTGGTCAATATTCAAGAGTGGTCAAAATCTGATGCAAACAGACATCTCTTTAAAAACCAAAACATGCAGAGAGCTTGAGAGTATTTGCTTATGAATTTTAGTCTACCTGGCCCAGTGATGATTAATACAATTTTTACAGAAGGAACATGGTCAGAAAAAAGTCCCTCAGCTTCCTGTTACTAAGTTAAGCTTGCTAAACATTACACTGTTTTTTAACAGAGGCTTGGTGAATTAATGCAAAGCTAAGGTATTTTAGCCTGCTAAGGGTAGCTGCAGTGTGTAAGGACCAATATCTGGACCCATGCATCAGAGCCAGATTTAGACACAGATTTGTTAAACCTGTAATAAAGTCAAAACACAKTTAGTCTGTAGCTATAGTCTGTGTAATTAAAGTTGGTAGCAGTCATATAGTGAAACATAGCACAGAGATTTAGGGGACCTACCCTAATGCAGCAGATATGAAAAACTACTAAATAAATCTTTCCTTTCTTTGGCAAGGACTATGTGATCCTTGAGGTTCTCTGTTCACAAAAGGAGAGATGATCATGCAGACCCACAGTAAACAATCATGGTTATGATCAACATATTTATAATTAGCTGTAGCAAACACTTTATTTTAGATTTTTAAATGTTGTTATGAGTATTTTGTTAGGCATTGCCTCTTTTTCCATCTTTCACAAACTTTTCTCAGACTGCAGAATGAGCTTGGAAATATAGATTCTGGTTTGGAAATGTAGATATCACTGCTTTCTGGTAAGGAAATGACCTAATTAAGTTCCTTCAGTATTTCACTACTTCAAATGCAGACTGCAGCAATAGAGGCATAAAAAAAATTAGCTGCCCTCTCAGAAACAAGTTGGAACTTCTGTTCAATATATGCTTAAATCCTTGCAAAGAATTTGAGCCACTCCCTAGTATATCTGAGTCACCATTCTTTCCTGTGCTTCTAATCTACATCTTAGGTAAGCTGTTAAGTAAGATGGAATATGTGTAAAAAGCCCCAGAATTTACGGACACAGAAGAACAGACTAGAATTTTCAGGCTCTTGAGAATTTCGTATAAGACTGACCATGATGGTATTTAAAAGAATATTAAAAGCATTTGCTGAGTAAAAAATAAGGTAGTTTCCAAAGCAGATTTGAGGATTATCTGATGGATCTTTGTGAGTGAATAAGAAAATCCCATGCAAAAGCCAGGTACTTACACCATTTACAACCTTGGGGAAAGGAAAGATTTTCTTTAGCTTCAGTAAGAGTCTCTTTGGGCTCTCATATGTTAATATTCCTGTCAGAAGCCCTACTCTGACTCTGTCTGATCAACAGAGTGAGAGTTTCCATGGGTTTATTCATGATCCCAAAAGGACTTCTTAGGTCTTGGAGGGATTTGCAGATATTCACAGAAATATCACAGAACCTTTTTTGGACTCCCTGGCAGGCTGAGGGGGTTAATCCATGGTTCCTTCAGAGACCCTCCCTGTACTGTACTGCAGTTCTCTGGAGTTCTTTCATGACCAATATTCCTACAGGCTTTTGCAAAAAAAAATTAAGCCAGGAAAGACTAGAAAGCCTGAGTTTTGGGTTTTGATATATTTTTTACTTTATTTTATTTTTTTATTTTATTTTATTTTGTCTAGAGGAGCTGGTTGGTTGGTTGTTKGTTTGGTTTTGGGGGGATTTTTTTAGGTCTGCTTGTATGTTAAGTTGGTTTCAGTCAGCCTTCTGATCCCTCTTCTCTTTCACCACCTTCACCACTTGTCAGTCAGGGCCTTTGAGGAACTCTCCCAAGGCTTTTGTGTTTAACAGCAGAGGTGTGATAGGTGATCTGAGGATAATGAAGTACTGTGCCTCCAGTTGTGCTGGGCTGCAGTGGGACTATTTAATTCTCGCCACACTTTTCCTTCAGAAGATATATCCTTGAACCTAATGATCTTCAATTCAATCTGAACAGAAACTTCAATAACTCTTCTGCTGACACAACCTTTCTCATGGCTGAGGAAAGGTATAATTTTAGTCTGAGTTCTAGCATGACTATTTTAACTAAAATGCTTGAAGAAGATAGTTATAGTCAGATAAAACTGGTTTGGTTGATGGGTGTGAGGAGCTTCAGTGAACGCCCAGCAGCAGTGGTGCAGCACAAGGCAGAAAGGAGAAGTCACTTCCTGAAATCTGTCACTTTGATGTCCCTTTTCTATGTCTCTTATAACCTCTGCCTGCAGAAATCAGTATAGGTGCACTGATGAAATGTGGGTGCTATGAGCTAGTCCCCAGTTTTTATTTTTTGATGACACCATCCACTCTTCCAACCCAGTTATGGTGTTCTGGGAAACAACTTTTTGAGTTGGGTCATGCCCAAATCAATGACTAAATAATGGTGATAATGGTGGCTGCAGTGGATAAGTTCAGGCCTCAGTACATTTCTGTGCTCTGGCTGCCCCAGTCTAACTAGATCACAGAATATTGTGATTTGGAAGGACCCACAAGGACCACCAAGTCCAGCTCTTCAGTGAAGGGTCCATCCAGGGATCAAAACTGTGCTGTTACCAGAACCATGCTCTGGCTGGTCATATACCTCTTCATCCAGACTGCTTGCTCTAGGAATATTTAACTGTAATGGCTTCAGGTTTTTATCAAATTATATCTCTTCTCATTAATTATAATAAAATTTAAATTGCAGTAAAATGTGGATCTCCTCTGCCTGCGAGTTTAAAAGTTTTTAAAATATTTTTAGGCCATTCTACTGTTGGAAATGACTTTTATGTGGCAGCTGCCTATCTGTGCCTCTAGATGGAGATCCTATCCATTTAACAGCCCTCTAGAGAAAGCTGTGGGATGCTTCTATTTTGCCTTTCATACTGCAAAGAATAATGCAAAGAATAATTTTTTCTTTTTTCTCTGATTTCTCTGGATTTTAAATTTATTTTGATCTTAGCAAATAGACATATTTCACAGCTTACCTGAAAAAAACCCAGAAATATAACAAAACAAAAAAATGCTCTTCTCAAGCTTTCAACAGCAAGAGCATCCCTAACTATTTACTTTGCCTGAAATGTAATGCTGAAACCTTCTGCTTTCCAATTGACATTCTGAAAACTCCCTCTACTGTGCAAGCACCTCTGACAAGCTGAGGTGCATGGGATTGCAGGTGGAGAAGGAATGACATTCCTCAGAAGGAAGCACATGGACCATTGTACTCAGTCACTTCTATCATACGGATAAACCTCATGGTTCCACAAGAACAGAGAGGAAAACCTTCCATAACTTCACCAAGAGAATTGGTTATTTTCTCACTAGTTTTGGACCAAGGGTTTTTTATTATGATCCTAGCAAGAATAAGGAGGCATGTACTCACATTATCACATTATTATTAGAGAAAGTATCTTCTCTAGTCCAGGAGGCAAAAATCTTTTTTTGTGGATCAAAACCAGTTAGATTGAGCCATGTGTATTAAGCATATTTTTCAGGTTTGCCCAGTGCAGTAGGAGGCAAAGTTTAGCTTGTAATGGTATCAGCTGCCCAAAGACAGAATGCAAATTCTCTCTTGATTACACAGGTCCCAAAAAACAAAAACGTATCTGCAGCCAAACTTATACTGACAGAAAGCTAATATTTCATGTGCCTTAGTACCAATGGGTGGCTATCCTAACAGTGGTAATAGTAATAACAGTACCAATATATTAGAAATACTTTGTTATCAGATCTTTGAGGAAAAACTACCTTTTGTATTTTTATTTATTTCCTGAAACTAGAGAGATTATTGTTTGTTTGGCTGGGTTTTTTTTACTATGCTGTCTACCCTTCTACTTGTGTCATATTTAATATCAACAAGTTGGGCTCATGACAGTATATTTACTTCTACATAGCTTTTCTATATTCCTTTCTCTGCAGTTTTAGCCTGCAAGAGCAGCAGTGTGCAAGCTGGAGTTTACAGCTTTACAAACCCTCAGACCCTAACGTGCCCTGAGGCAGCATTTTGGTGCCAGCATTGACACCCACTCATGTACAGTCCCCTGCTGCTTTTGGGGGAATATTTTCATTTTTGCCTTGTTTCAGTTGTTGTTTGTGGCACACCGTTGGTTTGCTTTTTAAAATATTTTCTGATTCTGATCTACTTGTTGTTTCAAGATCTGTGCAGAAAATTTTAATTTTGCCCTTAGGTATCCTTCACAATTAGATGGGGAAAAGCAGGCCCACACAATATCTTTTTTGTAGGACATGTTTATCTCAATCATGAGATAAACAAAAGTGCATGAAAATGAAAAAAAACCAAAAACAGACCACACCCAGACAGTAACACTTAGCAAAGATGTTTCTAGTTTCAAAAGGATTGCAGAACATAATCCATGTGGTGAAGATTTTAGTCTTCAGGTGTTTGGGTATTTTCTGAAATGCATTTTTACCAGAAGTCAAGACTATATATATATATATATTCTCTCTTAAAGTCTGCAATAAATTCTGGCTAACAGACCTAGGATATTTATCACAGATTAAGGGATTTTGTTTCTCTCTTTTTGTTTCCACACTGTGAGTTTAAAATTGTACCAGGAAGAAATTTAGAACCAAAATCAATTCAGCTAAGGATAAAAATAATTTCAGGAAAAAAACATTCCATTATTACTATAGCAAACATCAAATCTATTTTGCATAGGTTTGGGCTGAAGAGGAACTAGATAAAAAAATAAAGTTAAAGAAGTATATTTCCTGCTGCTTGAGACTTAGATGCTTTGATGTGCCSTCAGAATGGCAATGCACATACATTCTTGGATAATCCTGTTTAAATCACAAATATAACTTTCAGGTGCTGATCATTTGTTGCCTCTTTCATGTCTTGACTTTTATATGGTTTAAGAGAATTCAAAGAAAACATTAAATCCTTTAAATTTAAATCCATTAAATTTAACTTGTCAATATGCACAATACAGAAGGAGAGTTTGTCTAACAAACTCTGACAGGCGTGATGCATCAGCCATTTTCTTCAATATACCAAACCTTTCTGTAGTCTGTTTTGTGGCAGATGTTGGAGATATATTTTAAATTTAAAATTACAATGTTTGCTACAAAATTTGCCTGCACCAAATGGATGTTCTCCTGTCAGGGTAAGCGGAAAGCACAACTCAGCAGGATGCAATGCTTAAGTATGCCACAGCTCTGCCCTAAACTGTTGCTCAGTCAATAGAAGGGAATGATTTTCTGTACTGTGAGTTCTTTAGAGGGAGGAACTACTGCACTGGGAATGTTTCCTAAGTACATCTCAAATATCAAACAATGAATTATTTTATATGTGGTCTTCTTGGCTTTGGGCATTTTCTGCGGAGTGATTATGGTGTTTCCACTCCAAAAAGTCATATATATTTTGAAATATATTTCAGAAAATTACCTCAGTTGCTTTTAAGGTCACAAGAGACATTCCTTGCCTTTTCTGGGTATTCTCTGTTCAGCAAGAATGCACTTAGTATAGAAGGATAAATTATGGTAGCCCATGGGAGCCAGTGCYATATTGTGCAACTCACACAAACACCCATGGGCCTGCAGAGGAGAGCTCTGTTTGTTCAAGAATAAGATCTGGTATTTCTCACACAGGAGGTCATATTACCTTAAAATGCCTCTGCCCCTTAGGTCTGCCTGATGAATAACATCTGCTCCCATAACAACAGCCTCTGCAGCAGGAGATGGGCTCTGTGGCAGGACGGGAACAGCAGCAGCGCACAGGCAGCCTTGCGGCCACGATGAGAAACAGAGCCCTCTCTGTGCACCTGGTGCCAAGCTCTCAGAATCTCTGCTGTTCACAGTGACTCTGAGATACCTACAAGCCTCTTTTTCCAGCCTGGCAGTCGAAGGAGGAGTCAGGATTTTTCTGTGCTCATTCTCAAGGTTGTTTATTATTTTTTATCTATAACATTCTTTCTCCAACCTGCCGAGGTCTGTCTGGCAGGTGGGGTTGAGGCACACTGATTGCCTTTGGGGTGGCGTTATCTTTTTATACTAAAAACTACATGTACATTACTTACCATAACTTCCCAATAACCTATCACCTAGGTTAGACTGAGTTTCTATCTTAAACCAATCCAAAAGTGGCACCATCACAGCAGAAGATGGAGGCTAAGACGAAGAGGAGGAGAAAGACTGGACAAGCCCAGATTCCTCCATCTTGCCTCCCTAACCCCATTCTAAAAACCCCAAAAATCTATTTTTCACCCCATGACAGACTAACTATTATTCTACTTAAATTTTCTTGACTTGTAATTCTTCATATAAAGGTTTTAATATGCTCCATGGGTCAAAATCAAAGGCACAGGGGTCTTGGGCTCTGTGCCAAGGTCTCTGAGCCCCCTGGCAGGGGCTTGAGCCTTCCAGGACAGTCAGAGGAATTTCCTGGGTTCCGACACTAACCCTGCTGGAGCCAGCAGGAGGGAGCCCAGGGCATTGCAGGGGCTCTTGGGTTAGGGAGCTTGCACACCCCTGCCTCTGTGTGGGTAATTTTAGTACTCTGAGCAGTGACCATGTATGTCAGTGGAAATCAGATTCATCCTGCCAGCCCTACACCCTCTCATCAACACACACAGCAAAATATGCTTCACTTTACCATGACACTGATGCAGGCAAAGGGAAGTTTTACTGGAGTTGGTGACAGCAGATGTTTCCCTGTACCTCAGAAAGTTGTGACTGCCTCTGTAATTTGCAGCCCAGAGCTGCCAGCCTTCTTAAGGGCTGGAAAGTTTTGTGCAAAAAGAGGGAAAGAGACTCCTTTGCTCTGCTTCCATTCATATTAACACAATGAAATCCTATTCCTAGCAAGTAAGATTAGCTTTTAGCTTTCATCCATCTCCGTGCATCCCACAGATCCCCATAAAATCAGGGGAATTGTTACTGAATTGCCAATATTTCCAGTGAAAGTAGGTAAATATTTCACCTGAAAAGACTCAGGAATAAAGTCAGCTGGGAAATGGTAATTTGGTTTCACAAGTTTCAAGTTTTTAAAATTAATTTTGTTTTTCAGTGGAATGAAAACAGAACTTCTGAACAGTTTTTCAAAAGTATATTGTAGAGAAACACTTGTTTCCTTATAACAAAGCATAATTTTTTCATCTCTAATCCACTCTCACTCATTTTCATTTTGCTCCCCCACTCACTTTCTGTCACCAGAGGTAGCTGCAGAGCACCAGATCATGAACCTTCTTCAGCTGATTTTTTTTTAAAAACAATACATCTCTATGCATGATTTTGCTTCCTTATTAAAAATGCATTCTGCTAAGAATGTTCATAAACAACTCTGCTTGGGAGAAATTCTTATCTTGTCCAAAAAACTGATGCCTTACACATCTAACTGGGTAACCAGCTGCTCAGCTGTGAAGCTTTGGGAGAAAAATAGACTGGGAATTGCTGAAATGTCAGTCCTATATATTAAAGGTGTCCTGTCATTGTTTTTGCACAGAGTAGAAATTCTCTTACATTCCACTCAGCCTATTCTTACTGTACAAAGCACACACTTAACTAAAGCATTCCTCTTCTTCATTTTATCTTTAACCTGATCTCAAGGATTTTAGTGTTGTACCTGTAAATAGATAGCAAGAAATAAATGTCTGTCGAGCCTTATGCTCCTCTATTTATTCATGTATTCACTTCAACATAGAATTGGCAAAAAAAATTTAGCCGTTTTTGACAGCAAAGGCAATGCATGAGCCCCACCCTCTGTCAGTTGTATTTCTCTAAGTATAAATTTCAAGATTACAAAGTTTCCTCAGACAAAAAAACCTTTTACCCTGGTTTAGCATTTTGACTTTTCCACGGAGACAAGCTTGCTTATTCTTCCCAGAGTTCACAAGGGGTTTTGCCACTGTGCTGACATTTTGCTACATCTTCTTTCTTTTGCATCTGGAAAAAAAAGGGAGAAAAAAAAAGCACAGTTCTGAAATGACAGTAAAAATGCATTGCTCCTTTGAAGTGACATGGACTGCATATGTGTGTGCATCAGCAGGTTAGTCAGAGGGGCCGGAGCAGAATTGCAGAATTTTCTAATCCCTGGTGTATAGAGGAGCCATACATAGATTATTTTTTTTGTCTTCCTTTGATTGCACCACCATGTTTAGAGACTCCTTCTTAAAGAAGCGATGCCTTATGCATGGTGGGGGGGGAACAGCAGAATATTRTAATTAGAAAAAAACTCAAACTTCCCTGTCACATCTGGCCTTCATGCTTCAATAATCCCTTGAGCACTGCTCATAAATAATGAGCACTCAGATGCTGTACAATTCTAGTGCATTCTACTGACTTCCAGGGGATGCACAAAAGGGTAGAATATATCCTGAAGGCAAAAGCATGCACTGTTTTCTCAGTCTTCTATCAAATGTGTATCACTAGCAATTTAATTACTATATTGAGCACTGTCAGTAAGGGGTACAAAAAGAATTGCTATGTGTAAACAGAACTGATTTTTATCTGTTTCTTTATTTAACATTACCCTGCTGTCTATTCCAGACCTTTTGTTTTAGCTTTATATGATGCAGATTAAAAATATTKTGATTTGAAAAATAATGGAAAAAGTGCAATTAAACAAGCATCAAAAGATAATACCATGTTTAAAAAAAACCCAAACAAACAACAATGCACTATCTAGGTACAAATACTCAAAATTAAGGAAAAAATAACTTTAATCTTACTGAAATTGAAAAAGAAATAGACACAAAATATGTTTGCATCTTACTAGATAGGCAAATGATCAACTGAAGTGAGTTTATGAACTCTGTTAACTTCAACAGACCCACCTTCTTTTGTTTATTTACAGACTAATTAGTTCGATGAAGTGCCAAAATCTTTGTATGTGTTGCCTAAAAAAGGAACTGCAGGGTAAGAAAATGGGGGGAGATGTGATAAAAAGCCATAAACTTGACAGAAGCATGCCCAGGTGGAAAATGAAAGAAAGACAGAAACAGAGATCTCCTTCCCATGATCTGCCCCTCAGCAGATCACAGCTTCGCTTTGGGTTATAAGAATGTTACACCCTCCAGTCCAGACTTTTTATTTTGAATACAGTTTGAAATGAGCAAAGTGAACTATTTTGTTAGCAAGAAAGAAAATAATATGCAGATTCAGTTCCAAAATAGTCAAGTCAATATTAGTTTTAGAAAATAACAAAGAGAAAGACATCTGAGAACTTAATGTAGTTTTCAGTCCAAAAGTGTGCCTTTCTCACATACTTAGAGTTAGCCTATTGTTCTCTTATTCCTAAACTGTACACTGTGTTTCCTTTAGCCAAAGTTGACTGGTTTTTCCTGAATACATCTTCTAGCTTTAAACTTTTGCCAAGTCGTGTTTTTTTGGGATCCATTCCTTAAAGGCAAAGGGACTAACTTCCTGATCATATCTGTTTTCTTTTCTTTCCTCTGCAGGCTTAAGTTGTGGCTGGGTATCTTGTTATCAGAAGCGAAATGAACAACTCAACGTACATAAACTCTTCCTCGGAAAATGTGATGGCCTTGGAGAGCCGCTATAAAACTGTCGAGGTGGTGTTCATCGTCCTGGTGGCAGGGTCCCTCAGCCTGGTCACCATCATTGGGAACATCCTGGTCATGGTGTCAATCAAAGTCAACAGGCACCTCCAGACTGTCAACAATTATTTCCTGTTCAGCCTGGCCTGCGCTGACTTGATCATCGGCATCTTTTCCATGAACCTGTACACCCTGTACACTGTGATAGGCTACTGGCCCTTGGGGCCCGTGGTGTGTGACCTCTGGCTGGCTCTTGACTACGTGGTCAGCAACGCCTCAGTAATGAACCTGCTCATTATCAGCTTTGACAGGTACTTTTGTGTCACCAAGCCCCTGACATATCCCGTGAAGCGGACCACGAAGATGGCGGGCATGATGATCGCAGCCGCCTGGGTGCTGTCCTTCATCCTCTGGGCCCCTGCAATTCTCTTCTGGCAATTCATTGTGGGAGGAAGGACTGTCCCAGATGGGGACTGCTACATCCAGTTTTTTTCCAACCCTGCTGTCACTTTTGGCACTGCCATTGCAGCCTTTTATTTGCCCGTTATCATCATGACTGTCCTATACTGGCAAATCTCTCGAGCCAGTAAGAGTCGGATAAAGAAAGGAAAAAAGGAAGCTGCCCAAAACCAAGAAACAGTTTCCCCCAGCCTTGTCCAAGGTAAAATAGTGAAACCAAACAATAACAATATCCCGACCAGCAGGGATGGGTTGGAGCACAGCAAAATTCAGAATGGAAAAACCAGCGAAGAGACTGTGACCAATAACTGTGTTCAAGGGGAGAAGGAGAGCTCCAACGACTCCACCTCCATCAGTGCAGTCGCTTCCAACTTGAAAGAGGATGAAGCTACCAAAGATGCCAGACAGGCTTCTGCCTCCCAAGACCATGTCAAAGCAGAGAACTCCAAGCTGACATGTATCAGGATAGTCACCAAGTCCCAAAAGGGGGACTGCTGTGCCCCTACCAACACTACTGTGGAGATCGTAGGCACGAATGGGGAGGAGAAGCAGAACAGTGTGGCCCGGAAAATCGTCAAGATGACAAAGCAGCCAGCCAAAAAGAAACCACCCCCTTCTAGAGAGAAAAAGGTGACAAGGACGATTCTGGCCATCCTCCTGGCCTTCATCATCACCTGGACCCCATACAATGTGATGGTGCTCATCAACAGCTTCTGCACATCCTGCATCCCTGGCACCGTGTGGACCCTGGGTTACTGGCTCTGTTACATCAACAGCACCGTCAACCCCGCCTGCTACGCGCTCTGCAACGCCACCTTCAAGAAGACCTTTAAGGACCTTCTCATGTGTCATTACAAGAATATAGGAGCTACAAGGTAAAAATGATAATGAAAATGGTTATGGAAAGGGTGGAGAAGTTCCAAATTCAATTTTAAAAACCCCTTTTATGCTACAGCACTTTACGGTCTTCTATGGAATGTGCAATCCAGGATGTTAGTGGAAATACTGATAAGGGGCATCGGCTGTACCCCTGAGGAACTACACTTTAAAACATTTTTTTAATAAATGAAAATAAATCTTTGGGACACGGGGATGTTTGAGATATTATTCAAGTGTGTGGACTGGAGGCACAGTTCCTTACTTTCTGAGAGTATTCTGCAGAAGGGCTTTAAAGTCTATGATTTTTGGTCATTCTGTGTAAAATACTTGTTCTTTCATTCTCTTTTTCTTGTTTTTTTTTTCCTGTGTGTGTTTATTACATCTGCATCCAAGTAAAAAAAAACTCCAAAATTTTAATAATAACTGTGTGGAAGAGGCATAGGAGTTTGGAAGATCATTGCATTATCCAAATCAATCATGGCCGAAATTTTCTAAAGCTCAAAGTTGTCTAAAGCTGTTTTGCCACTGTCATGTAAGAAGCTTAATGTTAGGTAAATCATGATGGAAGTTTTTTATGTTGTTTATGACACAACCATTTCCAAAACCACATCAGTTCTGAAAGTGTTCTTATGCACAACATGTAATCATTGTATATTGTTCCAAGTCTGCTGCTTGCCCCATCCCAGGGGCTTTTGTTCTGTGACTTCTTCCTCATGTCAAGATCAAAGTGAAAAGACGTGGTCTCGTCTAGATTGCTACATGCCAAGACTTCTTCAGCATCCATGTAAACCAAAGCTTTTGAGACAATTTTGTTCACTTTATTTGTCACATGACATCAACCTGTGGATTCGTCTTTTACCTTCATCAGCCTTTTCTTCCTTTCTGTACCTTACTTGTCCAGGGCAAGACTGAACATCAAAAGAAATGTAAATTTAAAGGTCTCATCCAGTCAGCCACCATGGTGGCCAAACAAAGGTCTCAACTGAAGAATAGATACAAGATTACAACTAGAAAAATGAAAAGCTACATCCATTTAAAGTTGGATGTACAGATGAAGAGGTATGTTGAGGCTTCACAGAAAGAATAGTTAATATTAGATGACCATGCTGTCAAAAGATAGTTCTATGATTAATTTATTGAGGTAAAGAATAGATAGACTGACCTACCCACCTGGATCAAGCTCTGCTAAACCCTTAGTGTGAAACTGGGGTCCTTTCTGGGTGAATCCTGCACAAGATGTTTGCTTTCTGGAAAAGATATTGGTCACATTGCCTTGTACTACCTGAGAGCCATATTTTGACTGTAAGTCAAGGGTAACACTAATAAAAAAGCAGACAGGAAAACTGTGATTATAAAAAAACAGATATTAAAATAGTCTTGATGGGAGTCTGGCAAGGGTTAAGTTCAAATATTTTTTGCTACTCTACACTAGGTGAAATTTAGATCATTTCTGCCTGACAAAGAATTTAATATTCCAATATTTGATATTTACCGTAGCAAAGCAAAACATTTTGTGGACAGGGCAGAGGGTATCAGATTACTGAAAGCAGAGATTGTCTGGGAGTCATGCACATTTTATTTACCTCCTTCTTAGTATCTCTAACTTCCAGCCCCTAACAAAGGTACATTTATATGTTTTCTTACCCAAAAAGAGCATAGACAGTGTCCTGAGGATCTCTTTTCTGAGTGAACACCACCCACCAAACAGGACAAAAATTCATTTGGTTATTTCATGCTACAACTACAATATTCCAAAATGCACCTCAAAATAGCAGCCTCTGAGCTTACAGAGAAATTAATCTTGCAGAATTAAGTTTTACATTTGACAAGCTTAATAGAAGACAGTGTCAAAGCACTCTGGTATCATGACAATTTTCATGTTTTGCAGCACAAGTTCCCAGCAGAAAGTAAAAATGAGGASGATTAAACTGCAGTAAATTAAGGCCATGTTAAATTCCGGATTAACATGTCTTAATATGAAGTCATTGAATTTATACCCCTAGTGATTTCATCCTAATATAACTGTCTCTATACAGCCAGGGATCTAATTTTGCAACCTTTATTTGCGTTGAGTCATATCTACTATCACTGTTTTAATCTTCCTGCTTGTAAGGAAGAATAACTAAATGACAAAGCTTGCCAAAATGAGCACTGCTTGCCTTTTAAAACTTCATTCACTATTTATCTTGACAAGTCAAAGGAAGGACTTACACATTCCTAGCTTGTTCAATCTCTTACAGTGTCGGAAAAATCCAGATAAAGTCCCGAGATAGAATAAAATCAAATATGTTCCATTTCTAAATCTGACTTCTTTATAAAAGTTTCATAAAAGAAACACACCTGCTTCTTTCTTTCAGCAAGTGCTGTGGGTATCAATGATACAGGTACTCAAATTGGGAAATAATGGCTTGTATAGCCATACTAAATCTTTTAACTCTGGTTTTCTGGCAGGTGTGTAAATCCCTTATTCTCACATTTGAAGCTATCACTTGTTCATAATAAATTAATCTAACAGACAAGGACACTTCTACAGTTTAAGAAGTGTGACAGATAGATTACAATTATACTCCTTCATCATATGATATGATGACACTCAAAATACCACAGGAAGAAAAGTATTTTGGGGCCAGCATTCATGAAAAAATACAAGCAAAGGAAAAACATAATTTTGAAGTTTTCCGGCACTTTTTCCTAGCACCACCCTCACTTTTGATCTCAGAAGATGCTTTGATTTGTGTTATAGTACATTTAAAAGGCTTGCAGGACACAATCCTCTGTATTTCCACCCTGTAACAGTTTATGGTACATTTACATTTGCAGACAATTAAACAGTGTGAAAATAGGTGGCATAGTGCACCTATGTATGGATCCACAGGCATGCAAACACACATGGTTTGTATTCATGAAAAATAACCAACTAATATTCAAGATATTGCATGGGATCTTGTCTGCCTAGTGTGCATTGCCAGSTGCTGGGAGATGCAGAGCCAATACTTATTTCAGTGTCTAACCTCTCCTCAAGGCAGAGAAGAGGCAGAACATGCCCTCAGATATTGGGAACCTCTTGGGTCTTCATGTGGTTGTGGCTCAGTAAGACAAAAATGTTCTAATGGTCCAGAACCACAAAATAACTTCTTCTTGAATATCCTTTGAGCTTTCATGTCTTTCCTTTGTGTCCCAAACCACGTTCACCAGGTTTCACTTCCCTCCTGAGTGACAGATCTGCAGGATCTAGATGTCAGTCTTGAAGAGCAGCTCTTCCTGGGTAACCTCGGCTTCCCTGGCTGTCCCCTGCACCCTGTGGCCCCCAAGGTGGCCCTGCTGCTGGAGCTGCCTCATCTTCACCTTCAGCTTGGCCAGAGGACCCCAGCAGCACATCCACACCATGTGCTGTGCTTGCCACTTCTGTTTCACATAGAAATCCAGCACACTGTGCAGGTGACTCATGAGAACAAAAAGAAAAAGAAAAAACATCCCAAAAACGATAACCGACAACAAAAAATTGCAGCTAGGACTTCTTGCCCCCTCCTTTTGTTCCTCTTTCATTATTTCCAGAAAGAGGCAGCCCACAGGGAGTGATTTGTGTTGTCATGCTCCAGGAAGAGAACAGCAACTTGGAGATGCATCAATCTAGTGGGCAACTTTTCTGAGTATTAAAGATGTCTGTGGTCGAAGAGAAAAGAAGAAAGGAAGAAAGAAAGAGAAAGGAAAAGAAGAAAAGGAAAAGGAAGAGGAAGAGGAAGAGGAAAAGGAAAAAAATAAGGAAGAAAGAAAGCAAGAAAGCTGAAGCAATGTTTAAAATCTGTTTTCCAGTGAGAACAAAATCTAAGAAAAGCTTGTCAGCCTTCTTTCTGTTTGAGATTTTCATTTGATTTATTAGGAATCATAGAATCTATTGAAAGATAGCAAAGTATTTGAATGCTGCCTGATGAAAGGCAGTCCAAAGACAACAAACACAACTATATAGGTCAGATTGCTTTTTCTTGCTTTCTTTCATTGTTTGGTTTTTTGGTTTTTGGTTTTTTTTGCTGTACAAAAGCTCACAGGGATGGGAGTGTTCAAGTGGACCCCAGAGATCAGTTGTTTGGCATTCACAAAGCATGAAGGGGACAAAAGCAACTGCTAAATCTATCAGCCCTCTGCTTTATACTCTTCTGGTGGAGAAAAACATACTGACAAGAAGAGGTGCCTTCAAAAAGTGTGGCTGTGATGAAAACAGCCCACACACCACTGAAGAGACCCTTGAAGTGGCCCAGCAGCTCCTGGCCTCTCATCCAGGGATAGGAGCAGGAGGGCAGAAAGTTATTTTTTTATCTTCTTATGGATTTGAATGTGTCCATCTGTCTATGGGAATTGCTAGCAAACTCACTGTCCCCTTCCCCAGTTTTGACTGATTTTGATCTCTGTTCTTCATTCCTATGAATGGGACATTCCTATGGATGAGTGAGTGCTGCCTCAGGACACAGCTCCCAGTTTCTCCTTTGAATTTCTCTCACTTTGAATTTTTCACCTCTGCTGACAGTACCTCTCCTTGCCACCTCTATGCCCCAAATTTAATCATGGCAGTGGCCTAGCAGGACCTGAATAGGTAAAGCATCCTGACAGCCAGCTTGCTGGAAACTTGACATGAATGCAGCTGCGGCAGGAGGGGAGTAGAACCATGCTGATGTTTTTTTTTCTCTCCTCTAAAAATACTTTGGAAAAATCTTTATTTTTTGACAAATTGTGGCGTTTCTGAGGGCTAGAATCTAAAGTTTTACATAAAAATGGCAGGGAAACAAACTCTGGCTCTGTGCATGGAGGGTGTTTGGTGACAGTGAGTTTGGAGTTTAATAGGCCCAGATGACAGCAGTGCAAGTGGTAAAAACTGAGAGGCTTAAAAGAAGTTAGCTTTTCTTTCACTACAGACACTTACAAGGGTATGATTTCTATACAGTATTGCTTTTTCAGTTCTGGTATGTTACAAAATGTTCTAGACTTTTAAGGACTCTTTCTTTTTTAAAGTTTGTAGAGAACCTTGCCTTGAAGGAACCTCAGAGATGGTCTTTAATTTTCTGTGGCCTCTCTTCTCTGCCTGTTTTTCCTCTTCTGCCACAGTTTTACCAAAAAGCTTTTCTCCTTACTTTAACAAGTGTCACCTGTGTTACAGCTGCAGGCTTGCAGTTTCACCGGCCTTTCAGGCACTGTGAATGCTGGTATTTAACCTCTCTGACCCCACTCAAAAACTGCCTTCCCTAGCATGCAACACCCTCCTCCACTGAAGCCCAAGCTACTTTGTGGAGTGGCAACTTCCATAAATCCTTTCTGCATGGGTTTTAAATTGGAAGTGAAACAAACCCTCCAATGAAACAAAGCCAAATCAGTTCCTTTGCTCCCCAGTTGTGTTATCTCTGTGTTAGGCACAACAGTGGATATTGTCCAAGAGTGAATGTGCTCATAGTGGGATATCATCCTGCCACATGCACGGATTAATTTTCTGCTCTGTGCCACAGAAAGGCAGCCCTGCCTTCCCTTGAATCTCCTTTTATCCATGAGCTTACTGGCAGAGTATTCACTGAGAGCCCAAACCTAAGAATGTAATTACAGCAAGGCTGAGTTGAACRTCTACCACAACCAATGCAATTATTTCTCCTATATTTTTACTTCCCTCCTTTTGCAATGAATGGCCTCTTTTGCTGCACTGTAGAGCTAGTGGGTTACATGAGCATATCACTCCTCCCAGGCCTCATATTTCAGAGTACTGGGTAGATTTGTTAAACACATTTCATCCCAGTGATAACCAAATAAAACAAAATAAATTCTGGTGTYCTTTTGCCTTCCAAAGTTCTGCATTACCTGAAGAGTGCCATTCACTAACTACTCTTTTTGGTCTTTCCACTGTGAATTTCTTTTCTTTTTTTCTTTTTCTCTTTATTTTTTTTTCCTGGATCATACTTGCCAAGAAGGACACAGAAACCATTTTGTGAGATGTCCCAAAGCGCTCTCACTCTGGCAGAAGCAGCTCTGTGTGGTACATGAGGCAGTGTGATTGCAGTCTGTGTTACAGTGCCCTTGAAAGGAAGAATTTATTTAAGAATTTAAGATATTAAACACTGAGTGTTTAATATGTGGGCTGACTCACCTGACAGCACTGGAGAAAGCACAGGGGGACAAGGTTGGTGTGTTCTCACTGGCGAAGGGACAAGCAAGTCACAGCTGGATTGCCTTTCTGCTTCCCCCAGCTCATGGAGGCTTCAGGGAAGAGGTGGGGATTTCTGCCCCCTCTGGAGACTCTGTCTCTCCACCTCTGCTCCAAAGACAGCCCTTCCCTGAAGCACACCCTGGCAGTAGTGGCACTAACAGTAATAGAAACACTGGTGGGAGTGCCATGACTGCCAATCAACAGACATCCTCCTGTCCTATCCCTTATTTCTGGTGCCACTTAGCTGAGGTGGTTGGTAAGTTAGAGACTAGCAATTTGTAAATACCTTTAGATAGTGTGTTTTAACATGACCAACACCATATCTTGACTGTGTAAAAAATAATACAGTATGTGTAATACTATCCAGATAAGCTTATAATGTAAATATATCTACAATGAATGTCAAATTATGCTTTGAGGTCTATGTATGAGGAAGAACCTCATCTCTTCTTGAGATCTTTTTTAACTTAACAATATGAAAAAAACTTGTTATTCATTTATATATATATATATTTTAAAAAAAATCTGCATTCTTTTCTTCAAAAGAAAATACTACTGCAAGAAAGAAGGAATGCATTACATGTATGTGATCTCCAAAATCATGTGGTAAAACCAGGAACTGAGAATCTTACAAGTAGGGGACTGGTCAAATTCTTGATGCCGTACATTTGATCTCATATAAATAAGATAAGCACAAGTTTATGGTTAGCTGTGTAAAGCTGACCCACTTGATTATATATACATTATAGATATATATTTATATATGCTGTATAGATATACATATATTATACACAACATTCATACAGTGGAAGCAAAGTTTGATTAAGTTATATTAACTGGGAATTTGGGTGTAATGTTGTGTTCCATTTGGGGGAAAAATGTCTGTGTTATTCAGCAGCATTTGTTATACAAGATGAAGAAAGAAGGTATTTCATCAAAACAAGCCATGAAGGAATAAGATTATGAGGGTTTGAAACATTTTGAAGATACAAATAAAATTACATGCAATATATATATATGTACTTCTGCTGAGTTGTATTCCTAGTTAAAGCATTGCATTAAACAGAGAATTATAATAGTAAAAATGTTTGTATGTGGTATCTCTGTTTACTTAATCTTTCTACTGACTGAACTACTCTGTGAAATGTAATGGTGATACATGGAGAAAAATGGTTTTCCTACAGTAGCCACAGGCTGAGAATGGCTGTAGTAATCAGGAAAAAAATTCTAAGCTTATTTTCCCTGACTTCCTTGGCAAATGTCAAGTTCAAGAGGCATCTCAAGTACAACTTCAACTTCTCTTTTTTTGTCCACATCTTTTTTCCTCCTTCAGAAAATGTCACTTTAACCACCATGTCCCTTGAACATTCTGACAAGGACCTCCAATAAAACATTCCTCCAGATATTTCTGTCATCCAAGTATTGAAATGGAATAGGTAAGATTCTTTTGTAGCTGTCCTGTTATATACGAGCAAAATAAAATTGTAACTTTGAGGGGAGATGGCACCACTAACAACCAAGAACTTGCTGAGCTCGCTTTGCCTTATGAATGCAAACCTGTCTGTATGACATGCCCAGAAAGCATCCAGGAGTAGAGATAAAGAAATCAGGTGCATATTCAGCTTCTCAGAGTCCCAGGACACTGTTTCACTCCTACTTCAGAAGCAGAAAGGGCTCAGAAGCAGCAAAGGGATCCAGTGCTGGTGGGGACCATGGCTGCCCAGGTAAATCTGGATTTTGGAGCACAGTCAGCCTATCAGTTTGACAAGTGATTTAAGGGGGGATCTCTTGGGCATGGTGCATCAGCTCTGTCTGGGTCAGGATACTTTTGTCCACCTGCTCCAAAAAAGACATTTTAATAAAGTGGCCTGTGTTGGCTTCCTTTTCCTAATTTTTCCTTTCTAAACTGTGAGGGTCTTCACTGTGTCCAGCTTTACAGGACTTCAAACCTGTCTCAACCTCTCTGCCAAAGACTTTCTGCCTCTGCCATTTGCTCTACTGTTTCTTCAGCCCAAGTTCACCTTCAGCCATTTCACCACCCCTCTTCACCTGCACCTTTCCACAATGAAAATGAGAAAAACCAGTTTTTCGCCTGCCTTTGTCTCAGAGAAATCAGATAAATTGATGTGTTATAATATATTTATTTACTTGTACTTGTCCTGTATCTAAGCCCCCCTGCACCCTGCAGAGCAGGAACTCTACTGATAGGCTGCAAGCTGGGAAAATTTTAAGAGGTAAATCCTGATGGTCAAAAGACATTTGTAAGAATTGCAACAGAGACACAAGCAGGTACCTGAAATCTGTTTTCCCAAGGCACAACTATATTCAGCAGGCACATTTCTTATTTATACATGTATTTAAGAGCCACATTGCAGAAACACATATCTAAGGCTACGTGTAAATTCAGAGCACTGATGCTAAACTTTTGTCTTCCCACACATATTTTGAAAACTTTTTTGCCAGTGCTGATTGTACACAGTAGAAAAGATACATGGATATGCCAGATTACCTGCCTGAGCCATTCACTCACACTCAGTTTCACCACCAGGCTGTGAGCAAAGTTACCTTTTTCTCTAAAAGAGTAAAATTATGCTTAGCACAATAAAAATTACCACCCCAATCTTCAAGTACAACCAGTAATATTTGCAGTTAATGTAATACTTAATAATGTACACCATCTCCCCTCTGGAGAGACATTTTGAGACAATGGCCACCAGGCCAGAAATTTCTTCATTAAGTGCTTCTCTTTGAGGCCATTTATTAGCAGAAAAAATTAGGTAAAGCATAGCTACCTACCTCACCCTGAGTCCTGGGAGCCCCTTAAGAAAATCAATACAGAGAAATGCTGATATTTAGTAAATCCATTAGCACTGTTTCTGGCCTTTTGCCAAGCATTGCATGCACCATCTAGACGTGGGAACCTACTTGGCAGCACCAGGACATTGACAYCTTCTTCTCCATGGAGCTTGCCAACTTCACTGCTGCCAACACACAGAATGAGGGAAAAGAATAAAATCAGCAAGACTGATATCCAAGAATTGGAGAGACAAAAATACCCCTTTCCTTCTGCTCTGAGTCTTTGTTCTGTCTTGCCACCCTCTTCTTCCTTGTTTTAGTCCTTCCTCCCTCTCCCTTTCTTCCTCACCTGTCTCTGACAAGTCTCATCTACCTCTCCAGGTTTCTGTCTCTCATTAACAGCTTGCTAAAGATGCTAAACAAATCACTACAAAATCAAAGCCTTTGGCTTCGAAATGCAAAGCAATGCAAGAGGGAAAGAGATAAGAAGGAATGCCTCAAAAAACTCTGGAGTTAATTCATTTAGTTTAGGAACCAAAGGTTTTCCCTGACTCCCCCCATAATCACTACTCTCATTTTGCCTGCAGTTGAAAAACACTTATAAACAGGGCTGAGCAGGGATTATTAAATCCATATGGCACAGGAGCAATATTCCTAAACAGAAGCATTGCCAATGGCAGCTGCACCAAATCATTTTCTGGAACTAGAGACACAATGGATCTGTGGTTTTGCAAAATTCATCCTACTAAAATGCAGCCTAATGAAAGAAAAGGGAACAAGGTCAAGCAGTTAAACCTCTCCAGCACAGACCGACCTTAGCTCCCATTACAGATGGGAAGACTAAGCAGTGCCAGGAGCCAAAAGGAACAAGAATTCTGTAAAAGTTGCACTCTTTGGGGCAAATTAAGATACTCTGGGGTTGTCTGGCCAGGTTGTCATTTTGGGTAAGTGGAGCTAAGCTTCTGCCAAGGTTGAGTATCTTTCAGCAGGAGGGTTAGGCTTCAGCATTCCTGCCAGGAGATAAGGATGAGAGCAGAATTCAGTGTATACAGGTTTAGTTATTAAAATAGTGGATGTTCAAGATGTTCCACAGAAAATATAAACAAGACTTATCAAATATGGACATCAAATCCCAGATTCTGTTATGCTGTCTTTCTAAAATGAAAAACAAATAAACCAAAAGTTTCCAATTGTTTTAATTGCTATATTTTCCATTACAGGGAATGTAATTTCCTTGTATGGAAAAAAGTCACCATAATTTTATAAAAGAGAGGGTTGAAGTCCTCTGTTCATGCTGAGAAGACATGAGCTGGACATCTACAAGATAATGGAGTTGGTTGGGAACTTTCTAGTGAAACTTTTTTCCTGCTGTAAAATGCTGATGTGTTAATATTTTTTTTTTGGGGGGGGGGGTTAAGCAAGAGGAGACTGAGGGGAGGCATCACTGCCGTTACAACTTCCTCAGAAGGGGGAGAGGGGGGGAGACACAGATCTCTGCTCTGTGGTGAGAAGTGACAAGAGCCGAGGGAACAGCATGAAATTATGTCAGAGGAGGTTTGGGTCGGATATCAGGAAAACATTCTTCATCCAGAGTGATTGGGCAGTGGAACARGCTGCCCATGGCAGTGGTCACAGCACCAGCCTCACAGAGTTCAAGAAGCATTTGAACAATACTCTTGGGCACATGGTGTGGCTCTAGGGGATGGTGCTGCGCAAGGTCAGGATTTGGACCCAATGATCCTTGAGGGTCCCTTCCAACTCAGCTTGTTCTGTGATTCTGTGATTTCAAAGGAATTCCTGGGCTTGAAATGCTCTAGGAAAAAATAAAAGGATAAGTTTTATGGCTTATGCATAGCCTTGAGCAGTGGCCAACCAGAGACATGCACCAGGCTAGAACAAGCATAAGCAGGTTTCCATAGCACTGCACAGAGAACAGGAATGACCATGATTTTTGTTCTGAGCATGCTTGGGTCATAATCCAGAGCACACAATCAGCATGATTATGCTTTTATGAACACTTACAGAGGTGCTCCTCTAATGCCAGAGACCCCGCAAAGAGGAATATGTACTCTAAAAGATACAAGCTAAAATATGCGTTAATCCCTTGGCAGACATAGTTCAGAGTGGAAAGGGCTGAAAAGTGAAAGTCTGAGGTTGCAAAGAACTGTGAAGCTACAGAAGAAATGAGGATGAGGCATGTCACGCTTCATCTGCCAAAAGTAGGACATCCTCCTTGGGGCAATGTAGAAACATAATTTTCCCTTATTTAAGGAACCTTATTTAAATGGGTTGAAGGCCTCTTTGGGTACAGTTTTTTCTGCCTATACTGATGATGGCAAGAGCCAGGGTGACAGGCTCAGGCAACCCTCTTTTGAACAGCTACATCAGACAAGATGCTCCTCAGTCCACGTGTGCACAGCCCCAGGGTTTCATAGGCTGTGTAGATGCAGCTGTAACAATAATTATAATAACTGGTGTTTTGCTGGGAAAATGAGATGGGGAGGAAAGAAGAGAAATCAAATATGCAAAGGTGCAAGCTATATGGAGAGAAAATAAAACTGATCGGTTCTTATGCCTTTGCTCTGTATCCAGGAGTGTCTTTTTATCTGGGAGAGCATATGGTCCTCACAGCAGCAAGTTTTGCATGTCCTTGAACACAGTAGAGCCACCTTTGAGCTATTCCTGAGGGCATGGGAGAACAGCCTTCTTTCCTTACCCTGGGTGCAATGGACGTGGCTGGCATGGACCTACCCCTCTCATCCCTCTCAAAGGCTCTTCATGAGAA
Source organism: Cardinalis cardinalis (assembly GCA_014549065.1). NCBI lineage: Eukaryota > Metazoa > Chordata > Aves > Passeriformes > Cardinalidae > Cardinalis > Cardinalis cardinalis. The sequence continues at coordinate 144,210 of JACDOX010000139.1, forward strand.
GAGAGCAAAGCAGTAAGGCAGAGAGCTCCAGTCTGGTGCAGTGGAGCTGGAAAGGGCAGAGCAGGACTGCTCTGCTAACAGGATCTGACATCCCCATCACATTTTCTCCTCTCCATCACTCCCGATCAGCATGCACCCCACTGAAGGTGCCAGGAAAGCCACTTCACAATAACATCACCCCACATGAATACTAACCTGAAATGAGAGGAGCCTTACAAAGGGAACTGAGAACCTGATTGCAAAGGCCCAATGTGACAATCACCCAAAGAGCAAGGAAGGGACAGCCAGTAGTTTACATGCACTTTTTCCATTTCCATCCACCCCTCCCTCTCAAAGTTTACATTTTGCATAGAAGAGAAAAATAAAATAACTGATTTGGATTCCATTTCCTACAAGTTGCTGCTATTCCTGTTATGCTGGACACAGGCTGTGGCTGTGATGGATAAGCAATAAATATACTGAATAAAAAAAATATACCTTTGGCTGTTAACTTGCCAGGAGAAGCCTTGAGACTCTGGTTTAAAGTAATTTCCATTGCACACCCTATCTCCTGCTCTATTGCCTTTTGCCTATTGTTCCTGGAAACCTCCTCCAAGGGCCTTTCTTTCTATCTGGTTATGGACCTGATCATGGAACAGTTATTCCTCAGGGGCCCAGACAATGCTGATTACCTTCTAAAGAGATAAAGTACCCCTCATCTCTATGGGCAGTGCCTTGAAACCACCTCCAATTTCTCCATGGCTAGGAGTGATCCCAACCTGTTGATAATAAAACATGTTAATGGCAGTGAGTACTACTGCCCCAAAGCAAAGCACTTAAAGGAAGAACCTAGATGAAATATTGAATTTATAAAAAGAGCATTATGAGTTTTATCTTTAATTTCTGCTATTTTTCATCAGGCCAGTAGCTTATCTGAAAAGAAATTCAAAATTAATCTTTAACTCAGAGAAAATACAAGCCCAGCRACCATTTGTGAATACATCTCACTCATAAATTTGTCAGAAAATGATTCTAGAGTGAAAGTGTCAAGGGGAGGGAAGGGTGTAGTATTATACTTGTAGTGATATAAGCATCAGAAAAGCAATTCAAAACAAGAAATGAAAAATTCAGCAAAATTAAAATTTCATTTAGTACAATTCCATCATTTATTCTTTGYGCATGTCATGGTTTTGCTTGATTATTATGCACGTTTCTAAATGATGTTGTAATAAATAATGAAATTGATGTTCTGTATGACATAAAATATTGAAAGCCATTTTCAGGATTTCTCATTTCATGGAAAGTTGTAGAAACAAGCTTTTGTTCCAAGCTTAAACAAACAAAATAATAATATCCTAGTTTTCCATGCTTTGGAAAGATATTTCAATGTCCCTACTATTTGTGTGTCTGCCTCATGAGCTTATACAGAGATGTACAACTGAGAAACCTGAAGGCCAGGATGCTGACATACTAAATATCCCAAAATCTGGCACAGAAGCTGAAGTATAACTAACTACTGTCTCCTCAGTACAAATACAAGTCTCAAGATTTAAAATTTGTATTCAACATAATTGTGCAGCGAGTGTGGTTTGAGCAGAGCAAATGAAAAATCTGCTATGTTAAACCTCAGAAAAACACTGAAAAGCAGTACTTTTTTCAAAATCTGGGTGGGGGCTTTTGCTGTCCTGTTCAGCTCCTCAGCTGGGAGGAGGTGGTGCAGCATCAGCACACAGCCTGTTGTTCATGCCTGGCACAAACACCTGGGAGTGATCAACTCCTGTAAGAGATTAGGCCAGCTGAGCAAGGGCAAGAAGAACCTTTGTAGGCAAAAAGGGAACTCTTCCCTCCCTGCACAGCCTGAATGCCAAATTCTCTGTACCCCTGTCTCAGGAGCAGAGCTCTGTGCATTGACCAGCACAATGCAGCTGTCCACCCACGTGGTTATTAATGGCTAATAAACAGCTCGAGTCGAGCACCCACGAGCTGCATTTTTCTTAGCACCAGCCTGCAATCAATTAAATAACCAGAAGGGCTCCAAGAGGTGCCATCAATTGCAGAAGTTATTGCACTCAGGATGTTTCACTGGGAACTCCCACACAAAGCCATTCGGTGTCACATGCTGCTGTGTGTTAATCAGGAGTTTGCAGGGGGGTTGGGGCCCCTCGTGGGCATTGCCTGCTGTAGAGTGGATGCTGCACAGAGCCCCCAAACTCCCAGGTCCCCTCTGTGCTCAGCTACCTGCACTGGCTGCTCTGCGGTCCTCGGGAATAAGAGAGGAAATTGGAACAGCTTGAAAGGAACATGGAGAACAAAGCACAGAAAACATTATCTGTGTCTTTGCTCCCAGGAGCAAATCCTGTTTGCTGGTCAAAAAGACCAAAATATTGGGTGCTTTCCAAGGGAAATATGAGGAAACTTGAGTGAGCTATCCCATTTTCACTGCTTAATTTAACAGCTTGCTGTTGGTGTATGTGAAAAAGGCAATTGTAGCAAACACAATGCAAATAAGCCTGATTTTAAGTCCAGTGCCCCAAAAAAAAAAAACCAGTTTGATATAACATTTATGTTCAGAAAAGAAGACAAGACTTCTTTTCCTGGTTGTTTTTCCTAATAATATACAAGGATTTTTTTCCATAGTTTTAGCTATGTTCTGTAGTGTAAAGCAACTTCCATCCCGGCTTTATGACATCCCTCATATTGAGATTGTAGTGAACAAAGCAGAAGAGAAAGGTGATTGACTTCAGGTCACTAGACCACAGCAAGGAGACAAAGTAAGCTAACATCTTCAGCAGAAGTCAGCAGTACCTAACAGGCCTCATTTCCCCTGTGCCCACTCTTCTGACATAAGAAACAAATAGTCCAAAAGTTTCAGCAAAAGTTATAACACAGGAAGACAACAAAACATTCCTCACTTACCCAAGCTCTTAGCCGTAAGGACACAGAAAGAGCCATACAAAATGTCAGAGAAAAACACTTAAATGAGCTAAGAACATATTACATGGTAGCTGAGCAAGGACTCCGGGTTTGCAAGACTCCCTGTGCAGTGACAGGAGCAGAGGTAGAGGAAGAAGTAGAGAGCTGGTAAAACATCCCCAGTGCCCAAAGCCTTGCAGCTGCATTGCTAGAGCTGCCTCTGCCTGCAGAGAGCTGACCATGGAGGACCTCTGTTCATCCACAAGATCTGCTGGCTTTCAAAAAACTCATAAACAAATATTTTTCTGCCTGTCCATCCTGGTTTCAACTAGGACAGATTTAATATACTTCTCAGGAGCTGTTAGAGTGTTGTGTTTTGGATTTAGTAGGAGAATAAGGTTTTTAACACACTGGTGTTGTTGCTAAGTAGTGTTTACCCAAACTCAAGGACTTTTCAGAAAGCAGGTGCACAAAAGCTGGAGGGGAGCATATCCAGGAGAGCTGACCCAAAATAACCAAAGGGGTGTTCCACAGCACAGAAAATCCTGCTCAGTACATGAACTAGGGAGAAACTGGCCAGGGGTGGCCATCACTGCCCAGGGACAGGCCAGGCATCAGATCGTGATCACTTGACTTGTGCCTTTCTTGGGTTTTATTTCCCTCTCTCTCCTTTTCACTACAATTATTAGCATTGTCATATTGTATTTGCAGGGTGCCCCCTGGCAGGAAGGAATGATGAATCTCCATGTTCTCAGAAGGCAAATTTATTATTTTATGATACTATACTTTACTATAGCTTAGTTTAATATTCTTTAATAAAGAATACAGAAAGGATACTTACAGAAGGCCAAAAAGATAATAATGAAAACTCGTGACTTCTCCAGAGTCCCGACACAGCTTGGCCAATGAGTGAAAACAACTCACAGCAGAATCCAATGAAATAATCACCTGTGGGTAAACAATCTCCAAACACATTCCAAAGGAGCAAAACACAGGAGAAGCAAAGCAGATAATTATTGTTTTCATTTTTTGAGGCTTGACAGCTTTCCAGGAGAAAAATCCTGCGTGAAGGGATTTTTCAGAGAATGTGAATGCCACATTGTTATCATTAGTATTATTTGTATCATATTTTGCTTTGTTTCAATTATTCATCTGTTCTTATCCATGAGTTTTCACTTTTTACCCAGTTCTTCTCCCAGTCCTACAGTCAGCAGGGGCTGTCAGCAATGTCTCCTCATATCTCCTGGCTGAACTTTTCCTACTTTTTAAGAACTACAAGTGTGGAACAAAAGAATGACTCCTTACCTGCTGTGTACCTGCTGTTAGGAGACTCAGCTGTGGCAGAAGACACCTGTGGGGGCCTCAGATATTGCCAGGGACAACTGTGAGCACTGACTTTCCCCCTTTTTTTTTAATCAGTGCTCTAAACTGAAATGTGGCCACTCTGTTGAGCATTAAAAAAAAACAACCACAAAACAAACCAAACCAAACCAACATAAAAACTCAACCAAAAAACCAAAAAAAACAAAAACAACAACAACAACAAAATATTTTTATGAATCTGCTCTTTTTAATTAAATGGAAATGGATATTTCAGTCTTCTTGAACATGACAGACAGAGATATGAACCAAGGCTTTCTAGTGGTAGACAAGGATTCCTGGGCCACTAAAGTATTGCTTCAAGTGTAAGAAACTGGCAGCAAGCTGGGAAAAAATTGCACCTAGAAATACAAACTAGATGAAAGGGTTCAGTCTCCTCAAGCACTCTTTTCTGCCTCCAGTTAACCAAAAAACCAGCTCCTTCCCAGCAAGCAGCTCTCAGGTCTTCCTCTCAAAGGCACCCAGCTCCTTACAAAGGGAGATTTTCAGTGCCCTATGACTAAAGGGAATTGTACCAAAAGGTCTGGCATTGAGTCCCCAGCTCCTTATGTAACTCTGAGTTTGATCATGAGGTGGATGGATGTTTGGAAGCTCTGCATCTGGAGACATCCTGTAAGGTCCATTCCTATTCGTGACATATATTGGGGGTAATTCAAACACAACGGAATAGTTACAGCAATAGGCTAGAAAAGAAAATTGACCTTTCCTTCAGTGTTGGAGAAAGCAAAGTATTCCCCATGGCACACTCATCCTCACAAATAGATTTGCTGAAGATGATGGTTGCCTGCTGCTTAATCAGAGGGAAATGCATTGCAGTGATAAATCACTCCCATGGAGGAGCTTGACTGGCAGCTCTTCCAGCTGGGACCCCAGGCTGTCACCCACAGTGCTCTGCCATTGTCCAATGCTCCAGGCTCTCCCAGTCAGGACCCAAACTGGTTCATTCTCTCCAGCTCTGGAACTGTTCAGTGCAGTAGATCGCCACTTGCTGACTGATGCAAGATGACAGAACTCACAGAATCACTAGGTTGGAAGAGACCTTCAAAATTGAGAGTCCAGCCCATGCCCTAACACCTCAACTAAACCACAGCACCAAGTGCCACATCCATTTTTTTTAAACATATCCAGGGATGGTGACTCCACCACCTCCCTGGGCAGGCCATTGCAGAACTTTATCACTCTTTCTGTAAAAATTTTCTCCTAATATTTATATTTCCCTTGAAGCAGCTTGAGACTGTGTCCTCTGGTTCTGTCAGATGCTGCCTGGCGAAAGAAACCAACTCCACCTGACTACAACATTGTCTTGGTTTGGAAAGACAGGTGCCTGCTAAGGAAGGCAGGAGCCTCCCCTGAAATGGAAAATCTAAACCCCCTCCCTCCAAATTGTTATAAATCTGAAATTAAGGGGCTCTCAGGCAAAAATATGGGAGCAGGAATAACAGTTCTTTATTAGGGAAAAAAAATTAAAAAATAAGCAATGCAGTAAATCAAAACAACACTTACAGAGTCAGAACACAACCTGTGCTGACCAACCCTGTTGGTCAGGGTGTTGGTAACAGCTCAATTGGAATTGTGGCTGCAGTCCTCCTGCTATTGTTCTGTTGGAGCAGGGATCCTGTAGAAGAGGCAGCTGTTCCACTAGGAAATCCAATGGAGAAGCTGCTCTGCTGCCCTCAGATTATATCCAGGTAGGAATGCTTGGCTCCTCCCCCTGGGCGGAGCATCTCCCAATAGGATGATATAATTTTATCAGCCATGCAGTGACACTCAATGGCCCAATAACAGAAGATGCCTCCCTGGAGGGAGGATTAGTTTATGGAAGAGATAAGGAAAGCTGCCCAATTAACAGAAGACAACTGCCCCACCTCTAACAGATGGCAAATAGAATTCACATTGCCTTGAAATCTAGGACAAACCTCCTTTCAGGAAATGGTAGAGAGTGATAAGGTCACCTCTGAGTCTCCTTTTCTCCAGGCTAAACACCCCCAGCTCCCTCAGTCATTCCTCACAGGGTTTGTTTTCCAAGCTCCTCACCAGCCTCATTGCCCTCCTTCCCCAGCCCAGATCAGCCACCCTTCTGGGTAACTCCCCCCAGTTTGTACACTGGGCATGGCATTCTGTGGTGTGGAATATCCCTCTGGTCACTTTGGGTCCCCTGTCCCAGCTGTGCTCCTTCCCAGTTTCTCTTGTGCAGCTCCTCATGAGCAGAGCATGAGACAAGGGAAAAAAAAGTCCTTGATTTAGGATAAACAAGACTTAGCAAAAACCCCAAAACATCAGTGTGTTATCAGCACCATTGTCATTCAGAATCTAAAACACAGCACGGTAAGGAGAAGAAATGAGCTCTGCTCTGGCTGAAACCAGGACACATATGCAGTGCTGTAACCTGATCCAACAGCTGACCACCAACACAACACAGACTAATCAGAATTACACAGAAATAGGTCTGGGAGCTGAGATTATAAATCAGCTCAGATTTCATCACTCAGCAGTATTTCTTGAATAAAAATTGAGCTCTTCACCACACCCAACYCTCCCCAGGCCTGCCCTTCCTCTTTCCTCTCCTTCTACCTCTAAGATTTCATCTTCAGGAAAGACTTTTGCCTTGTGCTCAGGACCATAGGCTTCTGAAATCCTGGAGATCCCAGTGGTGATGCTCTCACTGTGCAAGAGGCAGCATTTGAACATGAGCTCATTTCCTTGTAGGCAGGAATCTTCCTTGAAACTAAGCTTCAGGTGTTATTGGAAACCTGTTCCTTTTTAGGACTATCTGTAATGAGATGCCAGCACAAATGAAGGTGGATTCTGAACCCTTTTTCTCTTCTGAAGACACAACATGCAAATTTTTGGAAGTAATAAGATGAGGTGATTACTGCAGTCATCCAACTGAGATGGTTTTTAGATGTCACTATTTCTTGTAGAAATAAATGGATTCAGACAGACACTCAAGACAATCAAAAACCCATACTGAACCTTCTTTGAAACTTAAACCATTTGCAAGCTTCTCATTTTACACTAAATGAAGGAGTATTCAAGGAACTGCATTTTTAACAGTGTGTTGGATTCACCACACAGTAAGAAAGCACAAGGAATGCCACTCCAGAATGCCATCTCAGTGTTTTTAGGTGCACAACTTCTACATATCCCTGGGAGCTTTCCTCATCTGTGGCGTGCTTAGTAGGAAACAAAGAAAAAAATATTTTGAAAGCAAATCATCAATATTTATGGTTAAAATCTTCTCATAACCTTTGCCTTTCATTTCTGTGGAAACATTCATGAGTACAGGGAGCTGTCCCTTAAAATAAAATTATAAAATTCTCACTAGAAAAAGAGTGAAACTGGGCAGGATAAAATATTTCCTGTGCTGAAATCATCACTAATACTGGTGAAATTCAGCATTTGTGTTCTCTTTTAGCCAGCTATAACCCTATTTAGCAATGAGATGGTCTGATACTAATTAGCCTGCATCAGCTACTTATCTGCATTTCTCATGGCAATTTGCTACTCTTTATTAACCATAACTACTGAACATCCATACAAACAAGAATCTAAATTTCTTTTTTCTGTCATCTCTCTAGAACTAAGACTGCTACTTAACAAATCCTCAAGGGAAAAAAAGAGACATGTCAGCCCAGGGCTTGCATGCCCTTCAGTGTAAGAAATGTACCAGAGTGTGAGTTCAGACTATTTTCTCAAATTCCTAACAAACATTTGATCTCAGATGATAAGGCACAGATTTTTTTTTAGTGGTGGGATAAATAAAATACATATTTAAGTCAAGCACAGCTATTTGTCAACTTTTTCTCAAAAATTATACATCGGGAACAAAGAAAGTAAAAAATTTAAATAAATAATTGAAATATTTTAAGGAAAATGTAAAAAAAAAAGGTAATATCTTTGAAAAATTACCTATATTATAGTTTAGTAAGTGGAAAAAATAAGGAAAGGAATAGAAAAACAAACCTGTTTCATTTAAGTAGATTTTAACAGAATATCTAGTGAGAAAACATTTTGTTTGACTTAGTATTTTTTATTATCATTAATTTTAGATTAACTTATGAGGCAGAAAATAATTGCAAAACCTTAACTTCAATAGTCATCTACTCTGACCTTCTGCAGAAGAGTTACCATGAGTTACCACCAAGAGATTCCTACTGCAAGTTCAGAAATTCCACTTGAATTACAACTGGTTTTATAGAAAAACTTTCTGCTGAATCTTGAGACATTTTAAAAATAATCCTGATTTAGTAACAGGTTTGCTGGCAGGTATAATCAATTTCTCTTAAAGATGATTCAGTGACTGACTATTCTTAGCTTCAACATTTGCCATTGATTTCTGTTCTGAATTCAAGTAGCTTCAATTCCCAGCCATGAGAGCCATTTGCAGATTTTTATACTTTCAGAAGGTTAAAATGTTGTCTCCTAGTAAATCTGCTCCTCTCATAGGCACTTATCTACAGTGAACAGGCACCATTTACCTTTAAAGATAAACGAAAAAGGCATTTTACAGTAAAAAAGATTTTCCAGGACTCCAGTATTCCTTGTAGCTCTTTCCTAAATTTCTCAGTTTGTCAATATGCTTTTAAAAATATGAAACACAGCTGACTGGGAGCACTGTTTTATTTGAAATGTAAAACAAAGTTTTCCATGGAAACACATAGATTTACGGGAGGTTGCCAAACTGCCTCAGAATTAGACCAACAATGCAAGTATTTTCTAGGAACGTGGCTGATATGTGTACAAATCATCCAAGTTCAAAGTGAGGATCTCAAATCTCTAATTCTGGTAATCCAAGGGAGTGGCGGTGTTTGAGGGTCCCCAGGATGAGGGAAGAGATGAGAATCTTGACTCCATGTTTCAGAAGGCTGATTTGATATGATGATATGATAAGAAAATTATATACTAAAACTATAGTAAAGAAAGAGAAAGGAGACATCAGAAGGCTAGACAAGAATGAATAATAAAATCTCATGACACACTCAGAGAGTCTGACACAGCGGGCTGTGATCAGCCATTCATTAAAACCAATTCACATGCTGGGTAAACAATTCTCCAAATCACATTCCAAAGGAGCAAAACATGGAGAAGCTGAAGCTTCCCAGCTTCTCAGGAGAAAAGATCCTGACAAAGGGATTTTTTATAAAATATCACAGTGACACAAGGGATTGACCTAATACCAGCAGTGCTCTGCATTGATTGTCTCCAGTTGGAGGTTTTGCACTTTTTGTAACTCACTGAAGCTCAGTGGACCCAAACTGAGAACACTGCAGTTCATTGTGCATTGCACAAGGGCTCACCTGGCACTGCTTCTGGCATAAAAGTCTTGGACTCAAATTCCTGACCCAAATCCAGCAAAGCAGACACCCTCAAACCTTGACCCATGGCCAGGTGGGAAGACCACCATCTCCCCATGTCCTGAGGGACTGTCCAAAGGGACACACACGTCCAGGCCCCGCTGCAGCACTCCCACAGGATGGGACCTCTGCCATGGCTGGGAAAAGAGGCGCCTGTGGCTGGGGACCATCATGGAGCTCAGATGCACCAGGTGCCAAGGTGTACCCAGACTCCAAGGCACYCCTGGAGTTTGGGACACTCAATCCAGCCACTGAATTTAAGTCCTCGATGTCCCAGGGGAGTGAAACCCTACTTAGCACAGGCTGCTTTGAATGCCTTTGAGTTCTTTATCTTTCACACAACAAATATCAGACAACTTTGGATTGCAGGGCTAAAAACAATGACTGTGCCTTGAAACACCCAGCAAAATACAACTTCTGCTTTTCAGATCTGGTTTACTTACAAAAGCTGTGTCCAGTCTTGGTGCATGTGGTGGTAACAGTGGCTCTGCTTGTGGTTGATCCTTATTTACACAATCTAGGACTGCTCAGGGTCGTATCTTGGTAACTCATCATCCTTAGAGCTCATGTTGCAAAGATTATTCACCCTGATCCTTCAGCTCTTTATCTCAATCATGATTTCTAAACACAGCCTTTATCTTACCTAAGTAAGGCCTAAAATTTTCATTCCTAGATGAACAACCTTGCATTTAGCTATATTAAAAAAATGTGTTGGCTGTTCAGCTGAGCCCCCTGTGCCACCATCAGTGGGCAGCTTTGGAGAGTTCCCACACACCTCATCCTTCCAGGTGGAGATAAGGTTTCCACAGCTGCTGTGGCTGAGGGAGCTGTGCAAAGGGATCAGGACAAAGAGCATGTCAGCAGGAAACCCAGGGAGACCCAGGGAGATTTGCCCTTACCTGCATAGCGAAAGGCAGCTCCCAAAATCGCCATGAAGATTTCTAGTTCTTAATCACCTACCACCTATCTTTTCCACTCAGGAAAACCAGGTCTCTGAGAAATGTGGAGCATCCCACATCTTCTAAAGTCCTCTTTTGCTCTGGAACTTGGCATTAACACCATTCTTTCCTCCTGCAGCTTCAGTTCCTCGCACAGGCAGGCAGTTTTGAAAGCAGTCACAGCCTTCTCCCTCTCTCTGTGACAAGAAACAAAAAGCAGTCCAGACAGGAGATATTTTATGTCTGAAAGGAGGGTCTGCCTATGTTTTCCCAAAATACAGATATAATTACTGTGCCTCAGGCAAAGAGAAAGGGGGACAAAGAAAGAATGTGTGCCTATAGGCACATAGCACACCAAGTCCTGAACAATTCTTTTAGGTAAAGGCATTTTTCAGCTGTTGCATGCCCCAAATCACATGAGAGCCAAGTTCTTATCTGTCTCAAGCACAGATTAGCATTTAAAGTTTGGTGTGGATTTTTTTATGACTATTTAACTTGTGCAGTACTTGTTCCTAATATAGAGCAAGTTTCCCAGAAGAATGTTAGGGACAGTGAAGTGACTCTATCCCAGGTCACATGGGTGTACAAAGGAATCTCTTCTGTTTGGCATGTACTTTATGAAATTCTAGTCACAATTTCCTCTCTATACAGTGCAGATTTTCAAGGATGTACGCGAGTAGTCTTGCAGGATTACACCTTGTGCCTGCAGGTCTCTGTGGAGTTTCTCTTTTCAGTACAGAATCCCCCTGGCTCATTTTGTCAGAGCATGGTGCTAACAACACCAAGGTTGTGGCATTGATCCCTGGGTGGGCCATTCCCTGCAGAGCTGGGCTTGATGAACCTTGTGAGTCCCTTTAAACACAGAATATTCTGTGATTCTGTGACCCAGTAGAACACTTGTGATTTGTCAGCTTGAAGGACTCTCATCAGTGTCTCTTTTTCCTATTTATCTCTGAATGCACAGGAGGCTTATTCACACCACATTTTTTTCCCAGGAAGCAAATTCCATCCCTCAAGAGAGCAATGCCTGAACCATTTACTGTGCTGCTGACTCCTAAATTGTCCCTCCATTTCAGAAGACAATAACTTTCAATGTTGGGGTTTTTTTTATTTTTTGCTTATAGACACCCAAAAAGTTTTTCCTGGAAATGCAGCCTTCTCCCAAAGTTCATTTTTGCCAGACACTAACAAGCTCTGTTTTCTCCTCTGCCTTTTATTCATCTCCCCTAAACCAATAGAATTTCAGGGCCAAGAGAGCCCAGCCAGAAGGAGCAGGGTTTATCCCTGCATGGAAAAGCATACTGTGAGTAAACAGGACTGTGTTTCCAATATATACAAGGGTTGTGATTACAGGTTAATCCAGGCAATCCCAATCTCTTCTGGTTAAACTGTTACACTTTTCACTTAAATATGTTCCTGCTTAGTTTTAGAGATCAAATTTTAAAGTGATGATATTTGGGATTTTTTTAAATCCCACAATAGAAATATTTCTATTCAGCCTTCTCAACCCTCTTACCCTTTAACTGTAGTGAAAGCTCTACTTCCTAGTATTACATGTTTCTTAATTCATGCAAATAAAATTCCCAGGGAAAACAGATAGCTTTTATGAAAGCAATATTTAAGGGAGAGAGCTAACGCACCCATAAAATTATATTTCAACAGGAAGATTTTCACTAAATAGAATTATTTCTTTCAAAGGGGGTGATATGTTCTTGGTCTCACAACCCACTGCACATGCAAAGAGAACACACAGAGAGCTGTACCTTCCCTGAGGTGGTGGTGAGAGGGAAGAACTTTGATGAAGTGCCTGTAAGAGACACCTGGACAGCTTGTACCAAACAGGGGTGGCTCTCTCACCCCTTTCACACCCCCAGCCTTGCACCCCCATGCCCAGCAGTGAGGGGCCACAGGCTGAGGCTGCAGCTGCACAGGCACAGCATCATTTCTGCAAAACAATCAGCATCACAGCAGATTAGCATAAACCCCTTCTCTTTCACAGAGTGGGGAATTTCTTGATTACCATAAGCTGTAACCTCATTAAACTATCACAAGGAAAATAATATTTCTGACATTCACATGCTTTTGGTTTTTTAATTCGCTCATCCTCAGCAGGAGCAGTTATGGAGAGCGTGGGAGGACAACTCCTCTTAACCAGAAGCAGCCTTCAAGGGCAAACAGCTCTGATCCAGGCTCCTGAGGAAGGGGGAAGACACAATCCCCAAAGGAAGTAAATCTTCAAAGGCTAGCATCATATTCTGGGAAAAACCAAAGTGTGTTAAACTCAAATCTAACATCCCTTTTTTTCCTCATTTTTCAGCTCCTAAAACAGATAAAAATGTAAAATGAGATTTTTTTTTTCCTTTTTTTTACTGAGGTACTCCTTTTGGACTCTTTTACAAACAACCCAAAAACTGGTACTGACAGTGCTGCAGAAAATGAACAGTGTATGAGTCAGGCTGGGTAGAAAAGGTGCGTAAAATACTGGCAAAGTTGTGAAAGGTGAGGTGGCAGCAGAGCAGTGGAAACACTCCCATGCAGCTGAGCAGCCTGCTGTGGTTCTGGTGTCTGTGGAGAGCAGCACTCCAGCTGAGCTGAACCAATGAACCCTGTTTACTTCAGACAGCTTGTTCCAAGCTTTCACAGAAAACAGGTGATGGCTTAGGGAGAAATGTGATGAATTTTAAGTAGGAATACAAGTGCAGGTCTCCCTCCATTTAAAGTAATGCCTGGCTGCTCTTTCTAAGCACTACATAAATTATTGGGCAGACTGAGCTAAGGAGGGGGTGGAATCCAGCCTTGAGGTAGTTCATTTCCTCCAGCAGTGCTCTCCTGATCAGTGGAATATGTGGGACTAGATTAATATCAAACAGGAATTCCATTTTTAGAAAATACTTTATTTTCATTCTGCATTGGATGAAAGGCCAGAACTCTGTGAGATACTCGGTGAAATCAGAGAGATTGTGCTCAGAGATGTTCAGGTCCCTGCTGCTCTGGAATTTGCTTCATCCCAGGCACAAGCACCCCACAGCAAGCTGTAATGTCAGTCTCCACAGGGTTATCCATTTGGCAGCCCTGCACATGCCTTGCACACGCAGCAGAATTAACTTCTGAGCAAAAAAGAGCATGAACCAGACAGGTTCTGTTTCTCCCACATGTTGACATTAGCTGAGAACCAAGAGAGTTCAAGTAACCCACCCCAAGAAACTGTAAGAAATAAAAAGAATTTTTGTTTGAAACTGCAATGGAGTGACTAAATATGTAAATAGTACCTCATCCATATCCTGTCTCACAGAGATATAAAGGGTTTGCAGCCAACAATTACACTGAAAAGTGCATGTGATATGAAAGATTATACAGTGTAAATGTAAAGATTCTTTCTAAAGAATTTAATTTACTAGGGCAGACCTAGTAAATTAAAAAACCTAGTAAAACCTTACCCAAGCAACTTAAATTCTTGAGCTGGAGTCACAGAGGTATTTTTAAGGTACTAAAAGATGAGAATCTGTTCCTCTGCTGAATGAGCATGGGATTAATAGAAGGACAGCATTTTCTTTATGGTGGTCTTTCTTTTATTTTTATTATTTGCATAAACTTATATCAATAAATATCTTATTTAAGGTGACAAAATATCAGAATACTCTTTTATCTTAATTGAGGCAAGTTATAAAATTTAGATCAGCTGCTTTTTCAACAGACTAAACTCTTCTGACCTATGTCCATAAAGTGTCCTTGTTACCTAACTTCCTAATATAGTAAGTTATTCTGGCTTAAGTGGCCACTATTGTTTCCCATTTAAGCAAAAATACTATCACCATTTTTATCTTCCATCCATAATGATTTCCACATATTATTTCCTACACTTCCCTTTAAAAGGTCATACACTTTAGAAGGACCTACCAAAATTCTTAGTATTGATTGATGGCTTTACTAATGAACCCATTCTCTTTGACCAAAGTCTGCTCAGTCTGATGGGCCATCTTGACAAATCTTCAGTATCCTGCAAGAAAAAAAAACAACACATAAACAAAAATTACTCTGCTCTGGAAGATATATCTCAAATAATGTTAATTCTTATGTATTTAAAAATCATTAAAATAATGCTCTATATTCTGCTTTAGTGAGGCTTTGAATTTTTAAGTAAGAGAAAAACACAGAAATAGCGCAAACTTGTTAAAACAACTTGCTAACTTAGTGAATGCTTTTAATCAGCAGCTATGACATTTCACTTGGAATTAGTGAGCACAAAGTATCCAAGCCATGTCCCCTCTAGGATCCCTTGCAGCTTTTATTGTCCTAAGTTTACACAATCAAAGAACAAAACTGTCTGCCCTCAAGTCATCTAAAAACTGTTTTGGGGACAACATGTGATTTTGCTCTTCGTGCAGAGTGCTTCGCATGAACTCAATCGTGAATGAAAAATTAGTCATATTCAAATTCCAAATAGCCCACAGGCCTTGGCTGGCTTTCCTTTGGTCCTTTCCATTAAGCAATCATGAAAATTTTAGAAGCTCAGTTTTGGGTAAGAAATCAGCTCTTTATCAATTAATGAAATGACAGTGAATCAGCAAGGTACATGCATTTACATTGTGGGGCTGAGAGCCCCAGGCAATTCAGTGTAAGGGCAGAGAATGCTTCAACTTCCAGTTTCCTCCAGCACACTGAACAAGGACTCATATCCTGGAAAAACAGGAATTATTTACCTCTGTTTTAGACTGAACATGCACCTAAGTCTATGTTAGGTAGATGTAATTACTGCCACATATTAAAAAGGACTTTTTGTGTCCTTTGTGAACTGCCATAAACAAATTCTGCTTCAAGACAGTAACACTAAGCCCAAAAAGACACATTTTCATGGCAGGGTACTGGGGTACTACACTGGGCACAAACACCACAAAGAACTCCTGCCTGCTAACCCTTGTGGGGAGCACAGCTGCACACAGCTGCTGCCTCACAACCCATGTGGGATAGGGAAAAAAATTCTAGGAGTAAAAATGAAAAACCTTGTTGGCTGGGATAAAGACAGTTCACTCGGTAAAGCAAAAGTTGCACACTTGAGCAAAGCAAATTAAGGACTTCATCCACTACTTCCCATCTGCAGGCAGGTGTTTAGCCATGGCCAGGAAAGCAGGGCTCCTTCACACCTAAGCAGTTAGGGAAGATAAACACCATCACCCTGAGTACCCCATTCTCAGTTCTTCCCCCAGCTTTAACTTCTGAACACAACATCATATGGCATGGAATATTCTCCCATGGTCAGCTGTCCCCACTGTGATCCTTCCCACCATCTTCTACCTCCTCACTGACAGGCAGTGTGAGGAGCAGAAAAAGTCTTTGATCCTGTCCCTATGTTTTCAGCTCTGTTCTGATCATGAAGCCCAAACAGCAATGTAGAAGCTACTGTAAAGATATTTTTTCTATATTTTTTCAAGTTACTGGCTGAAATGGAATGAAGAGGCAAACAAACTTTGATTCAATGGTATAATTTAATGTTGTGGGTCCCAGGCATGGTTCCTGATTCTGCCTTGCCTTGCATTTTCTCTCCACACCTGCAAGAGGGAAACTGATAAATTGAGATTATAAACCTGAGCTATTTTCCATTGCAAACACAGTCATGTCATGGGAAAGCACTGTGAGCAGATGGCTTTCTGAAGCCAAACCCCATGTAGGTGTGAGCTGCTCAGGCTGCCCAGCACAATTCCTCCATCTCAGACCTGTCCATTTTCTGCTCCAGTACAAGACAGGGACTGGGCTGCTTATGCTGCAACCATCTACTGTGTCAACACTGAGGCTGCTGGAAGCAATAATTCCTTTCCAGGTTTTAATTAGAAAGATTGAAACCACCACCACCTTCTTCCCTAGCTTTCTTTTTGCCTTTACTGGTGATATGAGGGAGAACTCAAATACTGTTCTTTGGATGCAGTCAGTCACTGATTAAATGCAGTCACCTCCCTCTATGTATGTCCACAGTCTTTTAATGCATTTACAAAGTGTCACACAAAACAAATATTAGCCCTAGGCAACAGAGGAAAGGAAAATAAAGTTTAACAAAACAAATGTACTTATACTCATGGGTCCCAAAGACTTCTCCTAGCTTATTACAAGATCCAACAAAATCTAATGAAACTTCAAGAGGACTTTAGAAAACAATCATCATGCTGTTACTCTGTGGATAGTCTCAAAAGTATGAAGCTAACAGAGAAGGCACTTGAAAAGAAAATAAAACATCTCTTTTAAATTGAGTGTGCTAAATGTCACAAAGCCAATAGGAGTATCTTATTTCCACTAAAGGCAGGAAGAATGGGAAACACATCTTTCCTGATAAACAGCCCTGGCGCTAAAGCAAGAGAGATAATTGCASGTACACTTGTCTTGGGGATGGCACATGCCACAGGGGAAAATGAAAGACATTGAGGTGTCCCAGCTCATTCACACCTTTCTTCTATATTCCTGGACATCATGAATTACAGGAGCCTACTGGGAAAGGGCTCTCTAAACTCTTCCTTATTTTCCCTCTCTGCTTAGGATATTGCCAAATCCATACAATGCTATGACTCCCTTTCAAAGCCTCTCTTAACATTAACGAGTTTCCCCTAATAACACTGACATGATAAAGTCTAGCACTTGCCTCATTGCTCCTCCCTGTGTGGAAATTAAATCCTGGAGGTGAGTAAGTAATAAGATTTCATACATTTATGGTTACTGTGAAACAGGGAAACCTTTGCTTGCTCTTACATAGCGTGGGAGCACAGGTATGTGTGCCTACATATTGTGTATCTGTGCCTATATATTGTGTATCTGTGCCTCTATATCGTGTTTCTGTGCCTATTTATTGTGTATCTGTGTCTCTGTATTGTATATCTGTGCCTATATATTGTGTATCTCTGCCTATATATTATCTGTGCCTATATATTTTTTATCTGTGCCTCTGTATTGTGTATCTGTGTCTATATATTGTGTACCTGTGCCTATATATTGTGTATCTGTGCCTATATATTTATTGTGTTCCTGTGCCTATATATTGTGTAGCTGTGCCTATACATTGTGTATCTGTGCCTATATATTTATTGTGTACCTGTGCCTATATGTGGACACAGGCTGATCCCTGGTTTTGAGTGTGGGTCTCTTTTTGGGGCTTACATTTCCAGCAGGTTTTCTGGTGGCATCTGGTAATTTATGAATGTTTATTTCTTGTGCACTAAAATTTTCCTGCAAAGATTCCCATGGCCCCGTTGTGGTTGCTGCCCACAGGAATGCTGCAAGGGAAAGGCAGAGCTTGTTTCCAGTGTCAATTTAGCTGCAATAAAACTGCTTTCACTGTCAGACCAGAGAAATAAATCTGAAACTTGTGGCTACTATAATGGTTATTATAAAATCAGTCAGTGACATTTTGACACATGAACTGTATTCATTCTTGCCTTGCACTTCAGCTGCAGAGGACTTCTATTTCCTTGAGATATACAGGAGATAACAAGGTGGAATATTTAAATATTATCAGGTAAAAACATACAGTGTGGCTGAAATCCATCTTCACCTTCAGGGCCTCCTTGCATGACATCTAAATTAAGTCAATTCCCCAACAACTGAGAGAATATTTTTTCTCAATGCAGAATCTAAGGATCAGTGGGTACCACTCCATCAGGATACAACAAGGATGATGTTTCAGAAGCATCTTTGGTCTGTTACAGCTTTTGCCCACCACTGTAATTGGTTCAGGAGTGGATTTCCAAGGACAGAGGGACAGCGTTTGGGATGTTGTGACACATCCCTCTAACTCTGTCACAGGCACTCGCAGTGTAATGACATGCCCTGACACCTTGTAAGAGATCACAATCAGGGAGTACAGTAATTGTGCCAAGATTAATTAAGAGAATTTATGAAATCAGAAATTTGAAGTCATTGCAGAGATTAATTCAAATTAGAAGAGTTCTAATAAAAGCCAGACTGATGCAGATGATGGATAGCTAGTTTTTTTCCTCTCACAGTTTCTTGTTTTATTTCTTCACTCTCTTAGTTAAAGTCTAGTTCAAATCATTGAAGAGGATATTTTTTCAATAGACCCTTAAAAATATTATTTGGAATTTCTTGTTAATTCAAATTATTCACCTTTTTGGGGAAGAAAGAGTTGTAGGTGAGTGAGGGGAAAAAAAAAGCAAGTTTATGGGTAGACACTAATTTATCCATGCAGCACTTCAAAGATGGAAACACTGACCATGAATTTTTGCTTTTATCCACAACATTGAAAATTTGAAAACCAAACAAAACAGAAATCCTGCAATCATTTCTTGAAAAAGCAAATTTTTCATTTCCCTAAGAAAGACCATCTGGGGAGGCAAAAATAATGTAATGTGAATATGCCATTTTTTTTTTTCCACTAAAGGAGACATTATATAAACCAGCATCATCATGACTTAAGTCATAGCATTTTTCACCTTGAGATTTCAGAACACTAACATTATTTATTTTTCCATTGGGTTCATCCTCAAGCTCTTGCTGAATATGCACAAATAAATTCCTGCCATATATATTCACCTTAAACAGCAACAGTTTAATTGCTCAGGTCATAAAAGACTTTAAATCAACATTAACAAAGAATTCATGCCTTCATTGCAAGCATTCCTCAAACAAAAATACTACAAGCATTCAAGAATAGTAGCCCAGGCAAAATGTTGAGGTATAGGAAAAAACAAAGGAATTGTATGGATCTATTTAATCTCCAACATGAAAAGCAAAATTTTAGACCATGCTGGGTGCACTTTGCAGTAACTTAAAAGCCAGAAACTTCTCTACAGTCTACATAAACATTCATAAATCAGCAAAAGTGGGGAGCTGGGGTTGCCGAGCGCAGAGCCAAGAGCAGGACTCAATGATCCTTGTGGGTGTCTTCCAACTTAGACTGTTTCTCAGAAAAGGACTTTGTGCCTCTTTGCTCACAGAGCAGAGGAAAGCTGGATTATGCCCCTTCTCCTCAAACTGTAGCACCTGAGAGAGCAGGACCAACACTAAGCATTTTGCACTATTTCAATTTGTTGCTGGTGTCAGGAACAGAATTTGAAGCTGCTAAACACTGCAGGTCCTTTCCTAATCCTTGTTCTGCTTGCAGCCTCTCTCTCCCTTCCTTCAGCAGTTGCTTTATCCAAAGAACAGAGAAACAAACACTCACCCAAAGCTGAAACAGCAACAAAAAGCATTCTCTCATCCTTTAAACAAGACATGTGTGCTGCTGTTGTTTGTGGCTGTGACTGCAGATGGAGCTGCCAAGGCTTCCAGCACTGTGAGCATCATGAGGCACTGAGGACACAATTTCACACCTAACAGACTGGGAGAGCCCTTCCCTGAGCTGTCCACCTCTCTCATCCATCCCTCCAGCTTGCATCTAAACATCTGCATGAGGAAATTAAGACAGACTTTTCTACTCTTTTCCCCTACAAGCTGGTAATTAGAATTTGGTTTTGGGGCACACTAAGAAAAAAAGAGTTAAAATAAAGCCCAGTCATCAATAAAAATTCTTCAACAAAAATGAGCAACAGATTYTTCTGTGAGCACCTCCTCACAGATGCATCCATAAATAATCCCAGTGTGCCACTGTGACAGTCTAGTCTGGCCAAAAGCACAACACAGATCACATGATTTTTGGGACTGAATTGTCTCTTTTTGGACAAGCATGTTCTCTGTGGAAGAACAATAATTTTTAATGCCACATTTTTCAAGAATGAAGAATCCCTCACAATTCAGTAGAAATTCATTCATGGTTTAAAATATACTTCACATTTTAGGAACTGTCTTTCAGAAATACCATTTGAAATATTCAGGTTACTAGATGGCKTCAAGTTCAGAAAAAAACCAAACAAATATTCTTTTTGCAGAACAGAACATATTGTTTTCCTAGAATTCTTTTTATTTATTATTTTGAGGTGTTCAGTATTCAGTAATGCAACTCTCAAACTGACAGATTTGTCTGAGCTTCAGTGTGTTTGAGGTGTGTTTTAAAGGCCCATAGCAGTTTTGCTTTTCCTTCAGTCTTTGCACCACTTGGAACTGAGAACAACATATGTATGCTGGCTAGCACTCCCCTGCAGGAACCTGGAGTGATGGGAATATTTTACCTCCCAGACAGTAGTAAAAGCTTCTTTTTCTTCTTGCAATAAACCCTTGTTTGACCCTGCATTTGATGCCAAGATAACATCTTGCTAAGGATGACACAAGCTCAGTGTAATTTTTCTTCACTAGAAGCTCCGATGCAAAGGAGGAGATGGCTTCATATAAGGCAAGATTCAATTTAATTGTAAATATCTGTAAGATTAGCATGAAATAAATTGGTTTATGACCTATGATTAAAAAAGAGCTAAGATTTCAATTTCTAGTGTGGCCCTTGATCCTGCTGTCTGGCACAGACACACATTTGTGGGTCCTTATGTATATGATAAGTCAATAAAATAGCACAACAGCAGCCCTACCCATCCATTTCATAAGTATATTTGTGTATCCTACACCACATACTCTGTACAAATATACTAAATGACGTCAATATCAGTAATTTTGTAGACTGAAAAATGACAGCCAAGAACTACTGCATGCATTTATCTATTTCAGATTTTTAAAAAGAAAATTTTTGTCATGTTTTATTTTCCATACTAAGGGAAAAAATCCAACTTTTTTACCATTGCAAGTTATTTTTCTTCCAGTTTAATGCTTGCCTTTCAAAGCCCCTTTAAAGAGAATTTTGGAACATTAAAAAATGTGAAAAATGAAATTTTTGTAAAAATTTTAAATAAAATATAGCTCCTCTGTGGCAACACTAAATAGCTTTTGCAAAACAATTACATTAAACAGGCTTACCTCTCCCAATGACTTTGAATATTAAAAAACTGACCCATGAAAGTGATTCCAACTCAAGGGTATTGACAACACATGATTTCAAACTGATAAGAGAACTAACTGCTGAGCTTTGGTCCAGCAAAGGATCTTGTGAGAAAGTATCTCCAGCTCTAGAGAAACTGAGTGCTGATATTTTTGCCTGGGGAGCCCAGGAGGCCAATGCCATGTAGGATCCAGAGCAGTTCAATTAATTTCAGCAAAATGACAACTGAGCCTTCTCTAAAACTTGGTCTTTGTCAGAACAAGGGATGCAGACAAGATGCAATCACTGTGTTCTTCTTCACAGAATAGAAAATATTGTTACCTCTAATGCAAAGAACTAATAATTGTTTGGAAACCTTTCAGATAGGAACATTTGCAAGAGGGATTCAGTGTAAATAAGACTGATGGTTTTCCTCTGCCACCTCCCACTGTCACTGGCAGTTGCTAGTGAAAATGAAATCATCCAGCAGATGCTGTGTTGCTTTAAACCCTCAGAGCTACAATGCTACACCATGCACTTACAACATTTTAACATCACTGGCATGATTTCCATTGCTCTTCATGGCACAGTGCACATCCACATGCCTACAAGTCAGACAGAAATCTCACAGGTTTATTTACACACTGCCTTGTAGAGTGAGTGAAAATGTCAGCAAATGGAAGAGTGGCGGCTACAGGTGACTGCAAACAGCCCCAGCTAAGTCCCAAACATTTGCACTAGAAGGATTCACCAAGGATCATGTTCAAGGCATGGTTCTAACAGAAAATACTATATATTCTTCACAATATTTCAAAATGGACTTAATTAACATCTCAAGATGCTGTCTGTCTTGAAACCCAGCACTGCTCAAATCATGTTTTGTTTTCTGAACCATCCTCTTAAACATTCCCATAGTCCTTAGGTATATTGCCAAAGCTCCTTGTACAGGTAGATACCACCAGTTCACCCTCAGAGAAAGAAGTCCTCCAAAGGATAAAATAGTCACAGTAGAACTCAAGACTCAAGTTTTATTTCACCTCCTAGCACTGTTTCTTTTATTGTTTTCTTCTCTACTTTTCTTCCGTAAATGAGTTCTTTTCCTTTCGTCATATCTCTTGCTACTATGAAAGTTCCTTCCTTCCTTCCTTCCTTCCTTCCTTCCTTCCTTCCTTCCTTCCTTCCTTCCTTCCTTCCTTCCTTCCTTCCTTCCGCCACTTCCTTCC
>JACDOX010000139.1:167134-274121 GCA_014549065.1 Cardinalis cardinalis
CTTCCGCCACTTCCGCCACTTCCGCCACTTCCTTCCTTCCGCCACTTCCTTCCGCCACTTCTGCCACTTCCTTCCGCCACTTCCTTCCTGGAATCTTTCCTTCCATCCCTATCATAGGCACATTTGGTACTGATTCAGTCCGGAGGATTTTATGGTCAGGTAGAGCAGGACATGGCTTTGAAGGTGTCACTGTGAGGGTTTATCACCATGCTCTGTGGGCCACAAGGTACTAAAAGGAACAAATGCCTGAGGCTGGGGCAGCTTACTTGGCACAATTCATAATAAATGATAGCCTGTTTCTAAGGATGAACTCATTTAGCTTAGCTGGCTGTGAGTTTAAAAATAATTATAAATAAAAAATAAACTGACATACTGTACAGCCAAAACAGAAATTGAGTAGGGAACAAAATAGCACCACATTGCCTGCAATTCCAACACTTTCTGAATTGACTTGAGATTACTTTTTTCAAACAAACACCATTTTTTTTTACCCTTTTGGAAGTGAAATCAGTTCTCTCTGGCTGAAGTTTCTTGTCTTCCCTCATTACATTTTGCTACTATCGTAACAGCATGGAAATGCACTGCTACTAGCTAGCCATGATAAAAACTGGGCAGAAGAGCCTGTGTCGAGAGGCAGATGTGGTATTTCCCTGTCCTGGGAGTGCTGTGCTGGAGCCAGGTATGCAGACAGGAGGAACCAGGACTGCTGACTGATCAGGTGGAGGTGGGACACACAGGCAGAACTGCTGACAATAAGGGAATGGGGCTAGAAGGTCTCTGACTGGCAAAAAAAACCCAAGTGGACCCACTTATGGGACTGTACAAGTTTTTGATCCAGTTCTGGTTTTTCCTGTCTAATTCTCTTTTTCATTGCAAAGTATTTATCTTCCTATCTAAATAGACTAAATCAAGACCTGAAAGAGAGGAATGGTCTTAAAGCGAACCCTCCTCTATTCCCTGAAGGTGAGATTTTGTAAAACCAAAAAAAGTTATGAAAGCAAATCAAGCCACTACTAAAATCTGTACAGTTGCATGAATAAATATTATTTTTATTGATTTGGCCAAAGCCTATATCAGTGCTTCTAAATTGTCAAAAGCCACTTCATAAATTCTCTGTTGAACTTTCCTCTTGCTCCCTCATTAATACCAAGTTCACAGTATTCCTGCTACATTAATTCTTCATTTTCTTTCTGTAACTATCCTGTAAAGGCTAACATCAACAAGGTGAAACTGGCAAYGAGGACCCACATCTATAAATTTAATTTAGGAGTGCTTAGTCTCCCAGACATGATCATTCCCTAGTGCAGAGTTCTTACATTTTACCTAAGTTTCAACTAACTGGACTTTCTTCCTCGGGTGCACATGGAAAATGGATTCTGACATATTTATTGTACAAGTAACTTCATCCCTGAGGCTGGCTCCTTTGGACCACACCTGTTAGTGTTAGTAGGAGTACCACAGCTGTAATTTATTGCTGGTACAAATGAGTAAGCCCACAGATTTACTCTCTGGAGGAGTATTTGTTTCCCTACTGTTGCCTTTGGAGATGGCAAAGGTTGGTATGGGACAGTTCCTTAAACCTTCCAATCTGACCCTGCAAAGTCATATTTGATGTGGGGATAACTTTTCTGTTCCAGCTGGGTAAGACACCACAGCTGTTAGACCAGCAGTTCAGGCGTTTCAGGTCACCATGAAGAAGAAGATACAACAAAGCTCATTAAAGCCTTAGTGCCTCTTTCTGAAATGCTGATACCTCAGAGATCAAAGACCCTACCAGGATATGGTCTCAAGGTTTCAAAGCAGTAGGATTTCCACWTTGGGAAGCCCCTATTTGTCCACAATCTGTGATGCCAGCCCTTCTGTACTTGCCTGACTCTAATGTCAGCTCTGGATTCCATCAGCTATGGAAAGGTGGCTATCACCATACCATCCGTAACAGCAACTTGCCAGGCCTCACTTGCTTAATGGGCTTGCAAAATGCACACAGCTACTGACTTCCTTCATTTGCTGTCAAAACTAAGGTCAAAAATAACCTCAGGAGACCCCAAACTTGACCTTTTCAAAATTTTATGCTTGTCAAATTTTACTGCAGAGGATGAATTATCAATGCCAGCAGTGGGAGAGCAATAGCTATGTGTGTTCAATGCCTCACACTGATTCAGATAAAGGGATGTTTGTATGTCAGCACAAACCAGAATCAGAAAAGAGGATGATCTGTCAGTGGTGCTCACAACAGACATGCCAGCTCCGGTACAAAATGGACCTATTACCATTAGCATTCCCCTGAATTCATTATTCATTTTCCATGTGCAAGAGCAATGAGGCACACAGGAAAGTAATGCCATCTGTATTGCCTCCTACTCCTCTACAATAATCTTTGCTTTTAAAAGACTGTTACAGGCACTGTTCATTGTGGGAAAGAATTGAGAATTGTGCAGGAAACCTATTTTCCCTCAGGGAAGGAGTGGGACATAATTTCATTCCTTAACATTATAAATTATGATGTTTTTGTCCTTTTTCTTTTTTTTTTTTAGTTTGAAAGGTTAGAAAATGCTATGAAGATTAATAACATCACTGATATTAATTATAACCCTCCAAATTACATATTCCTACAATAAGGAGGGAGTATTCTCAGTGGGAGACTATTCTGGAGAAGAGAAATTACTTAGGAAATAGCCATGCCTGGGTCAACTGACAGAAAGCAATTAGAGCTTTTTCCCAGCATGTAGGAAACAGGCAATAGTATAATTGACTCATTGTACTTTTTGAAATAAACCAGTAAGATAATGCGCAGAAAACAAAACTGTGAGAACTTGTGTCAAATTAGTCAAATCCTGGGAAACAAAATGATGGCAAAGAAATACATCAAGACTGAGGTAGGTACAAAGAGCCTGACATCAGTAGCAGATTAGACAGCTAGACTGACAGACCACTTATAAATAATGATGCAAATGTACTTACCATACATAGCATGTGAAAATATTTCACCTTTTGATTCCACCCTCAGGTGTTACAAATTCTGTTTACTCTGGGCATGTACATGCATGAGGGAAGTGACACAGATATTTTATAAACAGTCTACACACATGCTCCATGTGATACGAGCACCCCTGCAGTAGAAATAGAATCTAATTTCCAAAAATAGTTACATTCTGGACATAAAAGAAGCTCATAGATATCCATAGGGAGAGGCTGTACAGTGCTAAGAATCTTTTTAGAGTTCACAGACAGTCTGGAATCCATAATCCATCTTTTCAGTTTATATTCATAGAGCTAGCAAAACACTGAATGTAAATTGAGGCATTACTCCTCCAGTTGTTGTTGGCAGGCCAGTGGCACCTGCCCTGGAAAGTCAGAAGGTGAGTACATGATTTAATCTGGAAAAGGTGTCAGCCAAACCAGAATTCCTTTCCTTACCGCAACCATTTTATGCTCAGGCTCAACCAGTAAGAACAAAATGAGGGAAAAAGGTAGAGGAAGCAAACACAATATGACTCAGTTTGCAGCCACTGCAGTCTCATCTCAGTGTACCCTTTGTGGTTTGTGGCATTTAATTATATGTCTAGGGCTTTGATTGTCGTTTTTAAAATAATAGTACAATTAAATTAAAGTGTATAGTTATACTGACTGATCTATGCTTCTTCTGTACTTTATATTTTCTGCAAAGATTTTAGACCACAATAAAAATGCATTTTTTGTCACTAGTGGAAATAAGTGATGTTAAATATTGTTTGGAAAAGGAGACCAGTGATTTTCAATTAACATTAAATAGGAAACTGTTTAATATCAATTGTTATTAAATGGGCAAATTAGCATTAAATTAAAGCTAATAGCGTGGGCAAAGTTTTCCATTAAGCAAGCCAATATTAAGTGCATTCAATCTTTTATGGTATCCACTATTCTGTTTCCTCAGCTGAAAGATGTTTCTTGATAGATAGGCATTTATCCAGTTTATACCCCTTCAGCTACCAACTTCATCTGATCTCTATTATAAAAATTCAGTGGATAAAGCATTCTTGCAAATTTTGATGACCATTAATTCTATGGCTCCTGCCAACTAATTGTCCTCATTTTGAACTTCCTCTTTGAGCTTCATCTCACACACACCATTAACTACTTTTTGCTGTTCCACAATGAGGAACAATGAAATCATGTTGATGATTCTCCAGTTTAGATGAAGGCCAACTGCTGATGTTAATGAAACAGTACTGCATAGGGAAGAAACAAATGCAGAAAAAGGCTTGATACTTAAAAATTTCTCAGAACATAATCCTCATTAGARGAGCTGGTAGCTTCTAAGATTCAGGAATCTTTTTTTTTTAAATGAGCAGTGTGTGAATCAAAAAATGGTCATGTCAGGATGTTTATTTACTTTCTACCAGCTGAATAATAAATAGATGTTGAGTTGCATGGTGGGAGGGTACATGCCATGAGTTTTACTCAAACAGAAGACCTAGTAGGAACAAATGTTTTGGACCATATCTGAAACCTACATATTTGCAAAGAGATGAGAGAGTACCAGACAAGCCTGTACCTCTGAGATTCTGAAGCTCTTCTGAAAATCTGTTTGTTGGGTATGTTACAATACAGCTGGAATTCTTCAAAATCAAAAAGTCACAGATTTTTTTAGCCACTAGATAGGCCTTAAGTCATAGAGTGAACAAGACCTCTTGGTACTCTGACTCCCATCTCCTGTTGTCACAGAGCTCATGTTCTTAAACTCCTTTAACAACTTTATCAAACTAACTTGAAAGATAGCATGGCAGTCTCACAAAAGAAGCAACCGTGGCTTCTTGAGTTAGGAATTCAGATATCTTCCCAGAAGGGGACCAGAGACATAGATGGAGTATGAATGAAATCAAAGTATAAATATACTTACATTTCAAAAGAAAGTTTCATTTTTCTCACCTAAAGATGGGGTGTTCCATAGCCTAAAATGTTTTTTTCAGTGAGTTTTGAAAGCATTCTGAAACGTTCTCACATAGGTGAGAGCTTGTTTACCTGCAATAAGAAGCAATTCTTGCCATCTCAATGTATAAACATTTAGTCTTGCTGCATTGTCTCTGGAGAGAAAACAGAGCTGCATTATAGAAGAATTTTGTGCAAAACAACTTGTCCTGTGTTTGTGAAGTGGCAGCATGTTAGAAAATTGGTGCAAGAGTTTGATGGGTTACCATGGAAACGGCTAGACTTGAATGCATGGGTGCACAAACAGGCTTGCCAGGTGCCCAGGATTGGTTCAGAAGAAGGAAAAATCACATCTCCATGACAGCCATAGATTAGCTGAGCAAGTCTCTTTCCAAAGTGATGTACTTGCAAAAATAGATAAGCGCCAACCAGACTAAAATTTGTTTGTGCTTTATACAGCAAACTGTGTAATTTGATCCCCCCTTGAAAATGGCCAGATTGCAGTTTCTGCCCATTGAATGTTTGACCCAAGAGGCTATGGTCTTCTGCTGCAAGGTAATTTTATGGGGAAAAATTTAATAACCCAGCAGGTAGAATGAAGAAACCAAAATTGAAATGGAAGAATTATTCCCTCAAAGATAGCGACAGAAGCATTTCTGACACCAATGAGATATGTAATAGAATAAACCAAAAATAGGGCTTCTTTGATAATCCTTTACATTCATTGCACTTTTCTGCTGGGCTGTTTTTAAAAATCTGAACATAACCAGGCCATCAGCTACTGCAGATCACTATTGCTTTGATGAAATGAGTGTAATACTGAAAGCTTCCTTAAACTGCAGATATAACAGAGTATTCTTCAATGGGCAGACATAGCTTAGGACCAGGGAAAAGGCTGAATTCTACCTGGTGCCCCCTCTGTGCTTTCTCATTGTGAGTCTGCTGGCTTTTTCATTTACTCTCTGATCACAACTTTTGACTAAGCAATGCAAGTACCAGAATGTCACTGTCACACCAAGAGAGAAAGGTGATGAACAAACAGTTCAGGAGATGATGGCAAGGAGGCTCAGACCCCTGAAAAATT
The DNA here is from genome assembly GCA_014549065.1 of Cardinalis cardinalis. NCBI lineage: Eukaryota > Metazoa > Chordata > Aves > Passeriformes > Cardinalidae > Cardinalis > Cardinalis cardinalis. The sequence goes on from JACDOX010000139.1 coordinate 173,127, forward strand.
ATGGAGGAACATACTTTGGGATCCAAAAGGTAAGAAGACTTTCAGATGCCTCTTTAACAAAAGATTAGTGGTATCTGAACAAAATCTCACAGAAATCCATTCACCAGTTCCAGCTGACAGGGAATTTAGTTTTATATACAGAGCAATACTCAGGGAGGAGAAAAATGGGCTGTATAGAAGACATGTAAGGGGAATTATAGAGATCTTGAAGCACCTGGACTAAGTCCAAAGAACACAGTGCAAGGGTAAAAACTCAGATGTTTTGCTGTTTTGCCTAGATCCATGAGTTTCTTGCACAGTTGGAAGTGAAAATCTTGCCAGTACAAAAGATTCTTCGAGTACTGAGAGTTTCTGAGAAAACCAGCTTTTCAACAGACTGCCTTCAGGTATTGTGCTCTGGGAAACAGCTCTTGTGTGTGCACACACCTGGAGGATGGAATTACATCCTTGGAGCTTGCTTCTCTGAAGGGAGCCTGCACCCAGGGCAGTTACAAAGGGCAACAAAGACAACTCTGTAACTTACTGAGACCAAAGAAACCTTACAGCTACTTAGGCTTATTCCTACAGGAGCCAGGAGAGCCTAGTAATTCACCAAGGTGTCCATCAAGGCATCCCTGAACAAAAGCTAAGGACTTTTAGGAACAGACCCTCTGAGCTCTGTCATTGCCCAGAAGGGCTACTCTTACACAGCTGTTAGATAATGAGATAAGATTTTGGATCACTGTAACTATCAATTAAAGCCTCACCTATAACAAATCCAACAATCTGGAACAGTTTTTTTAATGGATCATTAGGCATATACATAAAATGACTCTGTTCCCTCCTCAGCTACAGTGAAGACAATTCTTCAGTCACTTAGATTATTCATCACACTCAAATTCAGAGGTCTGAAGTACTACTTGTATGGATTTACCTGTGGTTCAGATGTCTGAACTCCCAACACAGTCACTGGAGGGCTTTTCCATTTGTCCACATTTGCTGTTTCAGTTATCCTATGGTATCTTTCCCAACTTTCATTTACATGCTGAATAGCACAGGGATCCTTTGTGTCCTGTGTCATACCTTCCAGTGCAATTCAAGTACCTTAAAAGAATTTCTGCTGGTTGGATATTTCTAAAAAAGCTAAATAAATCACTGATTCTCCTCTGATTAGGATGGATACTCATGCACACAACTCACACAAGATCTCTCTTTCATATTCCTAGTGCAGGTATTTAAAATCTGGAGCTGAATATCATCCTAAATTCTGTCATGCTGATATTTTTGGGAAAAATCCCTTTGCCAGGATTTCTTCTCCTGGGAAGTTGAGAAGCCTCAGAGAAAAATGTAAATAATAATTATCTGATTTGCTTCTCCTGTGTTTGGCTGCTTTGGAATGTGGTTTGGACATTGTTTACCAAGAGGTGCATATTGATTGGTTTCATGTGAATCGTTTTAACTTAATGACCAATCACCATCAGCTGTGTCGGACTCTGAGGAGACAGTCACGCGCTTTCATTATTCATTCTTGTTTAGCCTTCTGTCTGTATCCTTTTTCTTTAGTATAGTTTTAGTATAGCATAATATCGTATCATATCATAAAATAATAAATCAGCCTTCTGAAAACATAGAGTCAAATTCCTCATCTCTCACCTCATCCTGGGGACCTCAGAAACACAACACACTTCCAGCCTCTCTTTCTAAACCACGCATAATCCTTATGGGTCTTTCTCCTTGGCCACAAACCAAATGGTATCTCCAGCATCAAGTGTTCATGTCAATAATAAGTAATTTTTAAAGAAAAAATGTATTCCACACAGTAGTTTCCTAATTTTATATGCATATGGCTTTATACTAATTCAATGGTACCTGTGTAAGAAGACCAGGAGCAAAAAGATTAACAGCAATACTCAATGGAAGCCTCTCAGTGGGCTGAACACAGGGCAATGTAACAGCTTAAAAAAAGGCACAAGGAAGTGTTTGCTACACAAGTCCAGTATAGCACGTCGTACTTTTCCATTCTTTGGTTTGACTAAATCACAGCTTCAGGATAAAATGATGTGACAAAAAGAAGCTTGTACAAATTTATTTAGTATAATGGCTGAATGAGCTGACTCTAGGAGAATCTTGCATGTTCGAGCAATGTTTTATTTCTGGCTTTTCTTGACATTAATTCTGTCTCTGGCTTCCTATAACACATAAATGATATGGAAATTAAAGCACGAGTGAAGATCAAACAAAAAGTCTCAGTACTTGAACGCTGTTATTTTTACTTTCCTGGATGAAGTAATTTGTATTAAATTATGCCAACTAAGTTACCCTAAACAAATGTCAATGTTGAAAACTAAAGACACAATATTGAACAACAAGATGCTGGCTAAAGGATTTGCAGGACATTTTTCAGTTAATAAGACACATAAATATTTCCATATTTAGAAGCCAAAGTTCAAATCAGGAAGCTTCAAAGTACAATATTTTTGAAAGGGAGCAAATATACAAGCTTTCAGTGGCACCCCATAATTTCCCTTTTGCATGTAATGTTCACTATAGTTCTTATCTCTCTACTGATAAGAAGCCTTTGCCAAGTGGAAGACTCACTAACTTACCTGCTCTTAGCTGCAAATGACATCCTGCAACCCTTTCAAACTTACCAGAAAATAGTGGTCACATAATGAGGTTTGAATATAATAAGGGCTTGTTCTGCGCTGGGTATAATCATTCCCTTTGTGGAATAAGAGTATCATAAAAGTACGTGAACATAAAAATTATGAAAACAAGTACAGAAACATGAAATAATTCTGGAAAAGTATATTGAACTGGGCAGTGGGCATCTGAGTTTCACAGCACACATTCTTACAAATTATTATCCAAATGCTGCAGTCAAATGAGAATGTTTCAATATATAATGCCATTCCCTCAAGTTTTGTACAGGGTTACTCAAGAAAGATCTTTAGAAAAGATTTCCACAGGCCTGGAACATGCTTTGAATTTAGGTTCTACACTTTTCACTCATACTGAAACAAGACACTGTGAAAAAATAACTTTGGCCATATGACAGCAAACTAATGAGTCCTATGAATAATGCATGAACCAGAGTGATAACATTCTTGGCTTTAGTGGAACAAGACAGGAATCTGGTGAAGAGCTAAAGCATGTCACGGACTACTTGCAAGCCCTCTTTACTTTCTAAAATGCTCCTCAGCTGTTTTGGGTGTATTTCACAAGGAACAGCAAACACTCCCAGCTGAAATAGTTATCACTTCTGCAGATGTTGGGGGATTTTCCTTCTGGGAAGAACTGGATTCATAAGGTAGGAGCAGCTTGTATTTTCATGGAAGTTTCACTTGGAATGCAGATATGCTATGTTGTGAACTGGTAACCTGAATAAGGGACACAGATGTGCTCAGTGTAAAATGTACATTCAGTTTGTCTGACCTAATTCTCCAGTGTCAGCCGCAGCTGAGGTACCTCAGGAACAGAACAACCACCACACCAGGAGCCAGCTAAGGACTTGCAAATCCTCTTCATTATTCATTATAGAATGATGCACATACTTTTGGAGTTTAACCAAGCAACAAATAGATGCAATGGTTTAAAACAAAATGTATACTTACATGTTGGCATGTCCTACAAGTCTTCCAGAACTGGGCCAAAAGCCAGTAAGAAAAGTTGCCCTCACCAGGGACTTGTGCTCTGGTGCAGCTTTTATAAACACATGTAGCACAAGTTGGGAAAAGAGATTTCCCACTGTCCATGAAGACAAGCTCACTTCTCAGTAACACTTCATAACTGTAGGTTGTTCAATTAAAGCTTGACTGCAACAGGATTCTTTTAGATTGGCTCACTGCATCCCTCAAATTCACACAAGCATTGGAGTGCTGGCTGGAAGGGATCTCTGGGTTCCTCTGTCCTGTCCCACATAGGAGGCAGGGCTCTGTCCAGTGCTAGATCAGATCAGCTGTTCCTTTGCCTGGCTGAGTCCCAGGAACTTCCAAAAACAGAAAGTTCCTGGACACTCTGGGTAACCTGTTCCAGTGCAGCACCAGCCTCACAGCTGTGGAAACCCAGGGCACAGGGAATATTTCTCTGTCTGCTCTGGGGTGCCCTGACCCCCAGGGGAGCACTGACTTTGACCCTCATTCATGGAGAAAGTTTCCTACCCTWCAAGATAGATTGGAATCCACAAAAGTGTGAAATAGATTATAGAGAGTAGCGTAGGTGTATCACTTGGTGAGAAATTGAAGTTTTGGGGTTTTTAGTATGTTGTGGATGGAAGCAAGATGGAGGGCACAGGGTGTCATCCTKGGTTTCTTCTTCATGCTTCTTCTTCCTTCTTCTCCCTGGGTTTGGGTGGCATTTTGTGACTGGGCAGAAAAGTCTGCATTGCAGCTCTTTGGGATCAGTTATTGGGTTAAGAGGGAAAATAATCCAGGTGTCCGTTCTTAATTGGATAGTTTAGTCCTAAAAGACCTTGTAACAAGAGATGGTTGGCTGTTTTGTGCCTTCTGGTGAAAAGCTGCCAAACTCACAGTAGTGAGACTGTTTTACTGATAAGAAATAATAAACACTTGAGTCCCAACATGAAATACTGTCTCAAGTGCCTTCAATCCAGACCCAGAGAAACCAACAATTAAGGACCCAACACACAGTAAACAAGGTTTCTCTTAATGTTCACCCTGCCAAGCTGCAACATGTGACTTCTGTTCTTTTTTATACCACTTGCTACTGCTGAGAAGAGTTTGTCTCAGGCAAGTTTCTTTGGATTGGAACTTTGCTGTTCAGCAYGTTAAGCATTCCCCCAGCTTAGCATCATCTGCAAATTTGCTAAGGGTATGTTCTGTCCCCAAAGTTGAGAAATTAATGTTAATACAAGCTACAGGAATTAGTACTGATTAGAGCTCCCATAGCTCATGTGAGAAAAATGAAACGTCCCAGTCAGGATTTCTAGTTCTCAGGAAACATCCAAGTATGGAATGCCAGAGTCCCCAAAGCAGAAACATCTGCTGAAGAGTTCTTGCTTGTTGCAGCACATGTACTCAGGATGAGTGCAAAATGAAGAGAGAAAAAGACATGCTTAAAAAGAGTTAGTGACAGCAGAACACTAAACTGGCTAATAAATTTGGATGAGAATCAGCAGAGTAGACAGCATTTGCTATTTTCATTTGTCTATATCAATTTTATTTATCCTCCCCAATGCACAACATGTCTTTTAGTACTTCAGAAATATAAACTGAAAACAAAAGTTTGCAGCATCTCCTGCTTTAGCCATAGGTTTCTACACACGTGTAAGGAATCAGTTTTTCACTACCAGGAGAATGCAGGTGAGTGATAGCTGATGATCTGTTGGAGAAAATGTAGATTTCTAGGGACCAGGCTTAGTCTGCACTCAGATGAAAAAGAAAGCAAACCACCTCTTGTGCTGTGCACAGCATAATATTTTCTTAGAGCAGTTTTCCTGATTCATTCTTCTTTTCTCCTCTAGAAAAGGCATCCAGCAGGCTATTTGCACTTAGTACAGGGGATTGCATTGCATTAGATTAGAGGATATCTCCATTTTGCTTGCTCCCTACCTCTCACATATTTTTCCTGAGGACAAGAAAGCTTTAGTGGGCAGTATCACATCACATCTTTGTTGCAGTTTGGTCATGGCAAGGGAAAGGAATATTTGAGATCCACAAGAGGGCAGTTCCTTTAGATAGAACTGAAAACTTACATGTCTCCAGAAACAAACTCATACATTTTTTTCTTTGAAAGAGTGCATTAAAACTTAAAAAAAAGGTCCCTCAAGCCTGAATGAGAACTTGGTGAGTGACCAGGATTTATTGTCAGGGAACATGTTGATCCTAACAGAGCAAGCCTCCTCTGTGCCAAAGTCCATCAGAAGATACACTTACATAGCTTTACCACCAAGAGGCTCCCATGCATTCTTTAACAACTCCTAGGACTTAAAAATCACTTTTCCTCACTTTATATGTCAGCCTGTGACTCTGCAGGACCACTGAGGAAGGACTGTCTGTTCCTCTGGTGGCACAATATCAGATGTTTCCCTGGGTCCATCACTGTCCACTCTGCACTTGCATGCTCAAGCAGGGCATAATCAGCCCTCCTTGCACCAATAAACAGTTAATCCACAGCACTGGAATGGCTACAGCCCTTGAGATTGTTTCGCTATTCAAATAATCTGATGCATGCAGAAAAACAGTTCATTCTCTGCTGTTAATCAAGCTTATTTAGGCTCACACATGCTAGTGTTATAAATCACCTGACAACAACTTGCAGGGGAGAAGATTTTCCTTTCCTTTCCTTTCCTTTCCTTTCCTTTCCTTTCCTTTCCTTTCCTTTCCTTTCCTTTCCTTTCCTTTCCTTTCCTTTCCTTTCCTTTCCNTCCTTTCCTTTCCTTTCCTTTCCTTTCCTTTCCTTTCCTTTCCTTTCCTTTCCTTTCCTTTCCTTTCCTTTCCTTTCCTTTCCTTTTTCCTTTCCTTTCCTCTGGTTTAGTTGCTTACTAAACCTGAAATACCTTTTGTGAAACATGCCCACTCAAGCTATGTTAAAAGGCTCAGTGAGCACCTGGAGGGAGAAGAAGCATGAAGTGATCACAGTAATTTAGCCTCTTATGTTAAAATTTGGCCTTCAATATAAAGCTCTGACTACCCTTGAGCCCTACACATCTTCCATCAGAAAGAGAACTAAAAAAGCATTTTTCCACAAAGAGCAAACCCAGCAAGAAGTTTCTCTCCCCAGGATGATGTTTTTCCTTGCAGTTCTGAGTCAAGGAGAACCTGAGAAGTTCTCCTTGGCACCAGGAATGCACAGATATTTACTCTCCCCACATATGGTGTCTTCACTCATTTTTCCTCCTCTCATCCCACAGAGTGGTGCTAAACTGAGCAATCCTCCCTTGAAGGAGAAGAGCATTTACTCAGGTGGGAATTGCACATGCAACCAAGAGCTCACTACCAAAAGCAGGTGTGCCAAAGGGTTGGTTTACACTTATTTTCACTCCAGGCTCAGCTGGAAGGGCAGGGCACCTCATGCACTCCAGCTGGAGGGCAGGGGAAATTCACCCACCTCCTCCAGGCCTGTGCCTCCCCAGCTGCTGCCAGAGCAGGCAGTGTGTTTGATTTGGCCTTTGCCATCAATTTGTACAAATGATTCCTGAGCTGAGTCTCAGTAATGCATGGACCCACAGGCCCATTTCCTTGCAGGTGTGTGCTCAGCAGAGATTGGTCTACAAAAGCTGCCATCAGCTATTGTCAAATCAGAAACCAGAAATGTTATTAGTGAGAATTGTGGCTCTTTTTTCAAGTAGCTATGAATCAATGCTCTGTTGCTTGTTTATTGAGTTAGAGGATATTGGCAAAATGATACCATTATGCCCAAGGAATGTTCTTTTTTTTCTTTTTTTTTCTATAATGGCACTGCATGCACTGTTATTTTGAAACCTCGCTTCCTCTGGATTAAGACAACCTGCACTGCAGGGCATCTCACAGTTTAGGAGCCAAAGCAATGAGCGTGTCTCAATACAATGGGCAGGCAGAAGGGAGAAATGTGCCTGGCTCTGAGAAGCTGCTGGAAGAACTGTTTCTGGTACAATTTCTGCCCTGCCACCAGCAGCTCCAGAGCTCTGAGCTCCTGGCAAAAGGAAACCAGAGCTCAGGAGCTGGGGACAAGCTTAGGGAATGAAGAAGAAAGGGAAGGCAGTGCTCATCTGGACATCAGTTGAGTAGAAGAAACTGTAGCTGATGAGGAGCCATAACAAATTCTCCTAGTGGCTGTTCATCCAGTGATATGAAGGCTGGGTAAATGTTTGCCAGAAAACTGCAAAAAAATCTCTGGAGCAAGATGGCTCCTGAGTGATTTCCTGCCCCTGAGTGAATCTGGTATAACTTAGGAGAAAGAGGAGTTCCTACAGCAGCTGTTGAAGAAACAGAGCTTGACAACTACTGAAAACAATCTTGGTTCCTATCTGCCATCTAGAAAGGTACCAACTGAGAAAAAAGATAAAAGAAGAGACATTTTTCCAGCTGTAAACTCAATTGCTGATCCAGATAGTGGCAGAAGAAAGTCCCTGTTTAATCACAGTGCATTTGTATTCCCAGGTATTCTGATGATTAAATGCTACTTTTTACTTCCTACCTTCAGCAAAATAAAAGGTGTCACAACCAAAGAGGCAAATAAGCTGAAATTTTGCTGTTACAAAAGAAGATTGCTTTCTGCAGATCTCTCTTTTCATCACGTCTCTGCTCCCCACCTTAGTTGCATAGCCTATAAAATACCATCTTCCATCCTAAATATGCCAACAGTTGTAATTGCACCTGGCAGGGAGCTGGAGACCTGCACAAGAAAGTAACAAATCCAGAATGCCTCTCCAAATATCTTCAGAGAATTTCCTAAGTTATATGAAAAGGTAAAAGTGAGAAGGCACTGTCCTGATCTAGTGCTGTCCTGATGCACTGAATGTCTCAAAGACATCACTGGTATAGAGAGGTCTGGTTCTGTTGCTGAGCACTGACCAACAAAACTTTCCAGCTACCAGGGCTTTGCATCTTGCATGGCAAAGGAGAGAAGCTCCCTTTCCTTCACTCACCCTGCAAATGGGAGTTTTTAGACTTGTTAAAATATTTTTATCTCAGAACAGAGCAGTCTCGGGTAGCTCCTGTTTACCAGGCAGATCAGGCAGACGATGCAGAGGAGCAGGCCAACTGGAGCCATGGTATTAATAGTGGTGGAGAAAAGAACATGATCATGTCTAATACAGTTATGGACAGATGGCCTGCTTGTAGCACAGTAATCCTCCAATCCAGTTTCAGTCAGTAAAGTCCTCTGCCTCAAAATAAAACACCCCAAAGAATGACTCAAAGACCTCCTGCTTCCTTTCCAGGGGCAAGTCTCATTACAAAAATAAGTTTTCACTTTTTTGGCTGTTTAAATCAGCAGCTTTTCTTACATTGAAGTATATCAGTTTCTCAGGGTCTGGATTGAGGGCACTTGAGATGGTAATTCATGTTTGGACGCAAGTGTTTATTATTTCTTATCAGTAAAACAGTCTCACTACTGTGAGTTTGGCAGCTTTTCATTAGAAAGCACAAAATGGCCATCTCTTGTTACAAGGTCTTTTAATACTAAACTATCCTATCAAGAGCTGACACCTGGATTATTTCCCCTTTTAACCCAATAACTGATCCCATAGAGCTGCAATGCAGACTTTTCTGCCCAGTCACAAAATGCCACCCAAACCCATGAAGAAGAAAGAAGAAGCATGAAGAAGAAACCCAGGATGACACCCTGTGCCCTCCATCTTGCTTCCATCCACAACATACTAAGAGCCCCAAAACCTCAATTTCTCACCAAGTGATACACCTACGCTACTCTCTATAATCTATTTCACACTTTTGTGGATCCCAGTCTATCTTGAAGTATAGGAAACTTTCTCCATGAATGAGGGTCAAAGTCAGTGCTCCCCTGGGGGTCAGGGCACCCCAGAGCAGACAGAGAAATATTCCCTGTGCCCTGGGTTTCCACAGAAGTCTGCAACTGACCATCATATTTTTCTATGGCTACACTGCTTTCCTGTTGAATGTGACTCCATTTCAGCTGCCTGCCCTGCCTCAGTTGCAAGGTGTCTGAGAGAACCTCTGCAGAATGCAGCAAAACCCTCACAGGAGCAATTCCCCTGCTCCCTCCCACCATCGTTCCCCCAGTGCCTGTGAAATCTCAGCAGTAAGGACTTGTCAGGCTGCACTAGAGCTCTGCATAGCTCAGTTTGAAAGAAGCCAGATGACGTTAAAAAAAGGGAAAATTTTACCAGGTACTCTCTTTTTTGACAAGTTGATGGTTTTATATGGCAAAGATAAGAACACAATGTTTTGTTTTTTTTTTTAAGGAAGTAATAATTAGAGAGAATGTATGGGGGGAGGTAATCACATGGCAGCTGAGAGGCAGTGAATCACTGCTGGCATGTGTCATGACAGCATCTTTGGACTGTGCTAAAATGCCTCACATTTAAAAGCTCTGTGTACCCTCCAGTTGCTTGGTGATGGGCTGGGCACACTGGACATTCTGAGACAGGGMTGAAGGCAGCTTGAATGTTTTGGGACTGCTGTTAAATCTCATTGGCTTCCTAGCAAGTGCATTCACACTGTACAGTTTTAAGTATGACTTTGGGAAGGCAAAATGTGAGGCACACTGTGGCAGGGTGCCCTCCCAAACTGGTACAGCTCCAAGTTCCTCCATGCATTCAAATCTGACAAACCAGACCCTGAATTCCTTGCTCTCCCTGCTCCACCTCTATAAGGATTAATAAGAGCAGAAGCTTCTGTGCTGTCTTCTCTTTTATCTCTCACACAGACTTGTACTTAGATCGTTGCTAATAGCTGTGGCTGCTGTTTCCTCAGCATCTTAGAAATCTCTGTAGCATCCAAAACCCACATTTTCCTTTCTATGCCTACTGCCAAATCCTCTTATTACTGCTTTTTTTGGCTGACACTGCACTGTAATTCAGTGGCCTACTGTTTAGAGCATGCTCACACCTGCATGGACTATAACATCTCTCAGGTGACCTCTAAGCCATGTAGTTCAGGTACCAGCAGCAGCCCTGCTATTATAAACAGAGTAAAATAATCAATACAATATTGTAGCTGGAGAACTGCATGATTCTTTGGCCAGTCTATATGATACTATGATTTAAATTATATCAGATATCCATATGATATTTTCCAAGTACAAAACAAATATAATCCTAATTTACCAGGGAGCACCACTCACATGTAATCCCTCCTTCCCATTTTGTTTGGAAATAAAACAAAAATTCAGTATGTTAGAGCTGAAAAGCTAAAAACACTAAATCAGAAACAGAAGATACTCATCCCTTGACAAGCTGTGTCTATCTATAAAGAAAAATAAAGGTTACATGTGCTGAAAAGTGCATGATACTGAACTCTTGCACTAAGGTGGTTCATTTCCCTCTTTGCACCATCTCCTGGTGTGTTCTGGATTAATGGCTAGTGTGAGGATTATAATTTCAATCTCTTCCTTTTTATGACTACCATTTCTTTAAATCCTCATCTGGGAGGCTGCACACAACTTCATCTCTGCTTGGAAGCACAGCCCTTGCCTGCTGCCACCCACAGCAGCAGAGTGAGGCAGTGGGGATGAGAAGCAGTGGCCACACAAAGGGGGACCAGCCCAGCCCTGTGCAGCTGCCCTGCTCAGCCAGGCTGCTGCTGACAGGGCCCTGAAAGGGCTGCCTGGAGCTGGGACTGGAAGGCAACTGTGTCATCTGATGGAGCAAGTGGATGTGCTTCATGTCCTTGTAATCTGTGATGTTGGATTCCCCATCTTCCACGATTCAATCAATTTTTGTTGCAGAGAATGAAGGGTGGAGAACAGGAGGGAAGAGCCTGGATAAAAAGCTCTTTCATTCTTCCCTTTGGACAGTCTAGTTTGGGTTTTTTTTATCTTGACTGTAGGAAAGGATAAAATAGCCTGCTTTGGGACTTGTGTAAACATTACGAGCAAAAAGGTTTTGTTTGCTCTTCCCTTCATGATTGAAAGCTACAAGGCTTTAAAATCAGCTCTCAATTTTAGAAATGCTCTTGACTGTGCATTTCAGGTACAGCTGTACCTAACAGTTGTCACTGTTCAAAAAGCCAGGCACCAGCAACAGCCTGGCCAAAGAAGTGTACAAGAGTAACACTAAGCAGCAAATAAAATACTGCTGATGTAACCCACACCACTCTTTTTCTTCCCTCTTTCCTTTGTTCCACCTGGACCTGGGCTCATTCCTGCTCACTCCCTGGTAGCACTGAAAATCCCTTCCTCCCTAGAGATGCCCAGTTCCTCTCCTGTTGAGATCTCTGAGACTCTAGATTTTGTACTAAAACTCACCAGTGACTTTGAGTTGTCACTGTGGTCTCTTTCCCAGCTAGTGGGACACTGGCCTGCCTCAAGCGCAGCATGTTTGCTTGACTATGCATGCTGCAGCCTCTGTTTCTGCCCCCACGTTAAAATTGCAAGAACAGGGCATTAGATACAGAATTAGAATCATTCCAGAATAATTCCACTGACAGAATATTTCTGAAGCATCACTTAGATCCCCGAACATTTGCTATTTAACTAAAGCAGGTTTTCCTGGAGTCAGCTTGTGCAGATGTAAACCTTTCCTCTATCCTTAAACAGTCATTGCACAAATGCTTTTTCTCAGTAACTGTTCCTTCAGTAACCCCACATCATCATGAAATAGAGAAAAAACATAAAATAAAACTGCCCACATGAGGGAACTGTCATCAGACTATTCCTAGGGGAAGTTGGATTAATGAAAAGGCCCTGCTCCAGCTTCTTTTTTCTTTGCTGCTCTTTGGAGAAAACTTCCAAATCAGAAAGTGTTTTATGGATGCCTGGCTGCCAGGCTGGTAACTGATTCTACCACCTCATTAGCTAATCCATTCCCAAATTAAATATGGACTGCATTCAACAGGCACATATACAGGAAGGGGTAAAGTAGATGAGTGTAATGGAAGTGAAATTGGTTTTAATGTGACATAATGTCAGTAAATGCTCTGCATGAATTAGTGTCCCAGGGCAATCTGTCTGGTCTCCAACCTAACTGCTCATAGACAGTGGAGCTTGGGGAGAAATATATACAGAGAAAGCTTTTATGCTATTCATCTGCTATAAATGACAAATCAAATGACATTGGGATGGAAAAAGGACACTGAATAAAGCAAAATGCCTAGGATGATGGTAAGGTTGATTTGCCCTCACTTGCCTAAGGTTTTATCAGCTCAACACAATGACTTGCAGCCCTGATTTTCCCCAACACACTCTCTCAATCTTCACTTGATTTTTCAGTAAATATGGCAAGGACTATTACTGTGACAGATGCAAATGTGGGGTGTAAGTCACCACATCACCTGATGGCAAGGACAGCAGGAAATTCCTGAGGGTGGCCAAGCAGACGAGCTCAGCCACAGGTGCTGCCAGATTAGGGAGGACCAGAAAGGATAAAAGCAACCATGAGGTTGTCCCAGCTAAAAGTTTACCCTGCAAAGCACTGCACCATGTGGCAGGGACCCTTTAGAAAATCAAAATAAAGGACTGGTGCCTGCACAACAGGCACAGTCTGTTTGGCACCAAAACTTCTTCTCTCGTCCACCTAGTAAATGATCTCTTCTAGCCTTCTTTTTATGTGGAGGAGAAGATGGCTGTGCTGGGAGAGCCAGCCATCCATGTCCCTGGATGCCTGGGAAATCACAGCAGAATATCCTGGTGTCCCTGTGTTTGCAAAAGGGGCCATCTCCAACAGCAGAGACAGCTAAAAGCTGGAAATGTTTTCTCACAGCTACAGCAGCCAGAGGAGATAAATTCATGGAGTTCACTCTGTCTTGAAAATTGCATGACAATGTAAAGAAAGGGAATAATGAAAAAAGCCAGTAATGATGTATTCAAGATGGAAATAAGTGAAGATCAAATAATTTCATTATAAGCTAGTGATGTGTCTTTTGGTCAAGTTCACTTGCATCATAAGCCAACTGTGTATATTTTTAGCCATAACTGAAGAGAAAAGCTTCAAGTTATTACTAGTTCCCTGGATTGCCTGGATTTTTTTCATTTTCCTGGAAAGTTTTTGCTCTCTTCGGCAATGTATGGACACAGTAGTACAACTGTATTTTCTGCTCATGGGGTCACAGCCCACACCAAGCCATCAGCAATGGCTGGTTTGCATTCAGAGTACACACCAGCACCTTGCAAACAGGTTCAAATTGCAACTACACTACAAGAAAACAAAAATAGATAAGCACATTCCCTTGGCAGAAAGACAACCTTCCCATTTATGTTTCAGAGTATGAAAAATAATTATCTGTGCAGGGGTGTTCACCTGTTACTGAAATTTCCCAGCTTCAAATAAAGAATTTTGTAACTGTTGAAAATGAGGGCATGATGGTTCAATTCCTCTGATAGTCAGGCTTCCATGTAGCTCAGTGGAAATTTAGCCAAAAGCAAAAAGACATGGAGTCTCAGATAAAACCAAAAACTCTCATTAACTCAAGTGTAAAATATTTTCCACTAATAGTAATTCAGATTATAAGTGGGTTCCCTCTGAATGCACAGATGTCTTTTTTCTGTTAGTTCTCTGGAACAAACCCAGCAGTGTGGTTTGCTGACCAAAAAAAAAAAAAAGGCAGAATAAATAGCTCATCTATGTCAATTTTTGAGTCTGAAAATGTTATAATTTCAGCCAGCAAGGCAATTCTAATAGTTTCACAGACTCATTTAGGGACAGAGGCTTAGTTCATGCCATACTGCAAGTGCACAGCTGAAAAGCCACCAAGAAGTCACACAACAAATCCCTGCAGGAAAAAGCTTGCAATTAATTTCCAGTAATGAAATCACCCATGTAGAACAGCATGTAGGAACTGTTCAGGAACAACAGACTTATAGAAGAATTGCACCAAAAGGAAAAAAAAAGCATGAGAATTATTTGCGAATTTAAAAAATATTCGTGAGTATAGGGTAAATATGAGCTTAAAAGCACTGATATAGGACTGGTACATTAAATTTCAGGCTTTTCTCAATTCTGTGACAGGGTTCCAGAGTAGAGGAGGGCAGAAGACATGAAAGGATGGCAGCAGCCCTCACCTCTTGTATTCGCTGGGACCCCTGTGGCAGGAAGAAGGAATGATGAATATGACTCCATGTTTTCAGAAGGCTAATTTATTATTTTATTGTACTATATTATATTAAAGAATGCTATACTAAACTATACTAAAGAATACAGAAAGGATACTTACAGAAGGCTAAAAAAATAATAATGAAAATTTGTGACTCTTTCCTGAGTCCAGACACAGCTTGGCCCCAATTGGCCAATGTGTGAAAACAACCCACAGCAGAAACCAATGAAACAATCACCTGTGGTAAACAATCTCCAAACACATTGCACATGTGAGCACAACGCAGGAGAAGCAAATGAGAAAAGAATTTGTTTTCCTTTTTCTCTGAGGCTTCTCATCTTTCCAGGAGAAAAATCCTGGGTAAAGGCATTTTTCCAGAAAATGTGAATGCCACACTCACCTTCATGGTGTGCAGCAGCAGGACACTTTGCCAGGCTCCCTGGAGTGCCTCTGAGTGCTGGGTCCCTCTGGGCTCTCTTTGCTCTCTCCTTGAGCTCTGTTCCACTGTGCTCACTGACACCAGATTGCTGGCAGGGAAACAGAAGGAAATGTTGTTTAATAGAAGTTGCAGTATGAGACTGCAGTATAAGTATTATTACAGTTAAACATTGGAAACATTACAGAAAACACGAGGGCAAGCAACCAGGTAGGTGGTGAAGTCCAGCAAGCTCTGTGTTCTGCCTCTACATGGCCAGCAAGTTTTGTGGTCTCATCCCTTCCTCTTTTTCTGGTTTTTGTTCCACAACACTTTAGGTTTATCTGCTGTTTTTTGCCTTGTTTTGCCTGGTATTGTGAGGCAGTTTTAGAGGTCAAGCATCATCCCAGCCTTACGAGTTGTCAATACAGACAGGGACCAGTGGCATCAGGGAAAAGAACAAATTCAGGGCAAGGAAAGCAACCTCTGAAATCCTAATTATTTTGTACTGCCAACTTAACAGCTACCTCTTTGAGGTTTCTTAAATTACAGACAACAGCTCTGTATTTATCAGTCTAGAAAGTTTTGGGGTACTTTTCCTATTAATTTGTCCAATCATTATTTGAACCTGTTTAGATTTTTAACTATGATGGCAACCTGAATAGAAACAGTTCCACAGCTTGAGCATAACAGAGAACCCACAGAATTCACATATAAGCCATGTAAAAATATATTTAGATATAGGCTATATGTTGAAATCCATGTATATATTAAAAAAAGTATGACTGGCATAAACATAGTGTAAAACTGTTGTCTCCGATGCATTCTCTACCTGGGACAGAGAGAAAATGAACTCTGCAAGGCATCATTAACACAAAGAGAGGATAAAGAAATAAAGCAGGCTGAGAACATTGACTGTGTTTCTCTTCACCATCCCACCTCATTTCTTTACAGCCCACTCTTGGGGGGAAATGGAGATAAAAGCTGTTCCAAATGCTGCTTGTAAACATGATGCCTCTTGCAGAGCATCCTGCCCCTGGGATGCTGCAGTTGGGTAAAGGATATTCAGGATTAGGTCAAACCCAGGCATTTCCCAGAGGGCCAAGAGGGAAGATACCTATGTGAAGCAGGGCTCAGGGCTCTTCCAGACAGGCTTTTTTAAAAAGCAGCTAGTGCTAACTCTTCCTTCACTATGTTTGCTTTCAGTTGCATAGAAAAGAAGTTGAGATTTCTTTCCAAATATTTCCAACATTCAAGCAATTAAAAAAGGAGTATGGAAGGTTCTAATTAAAAGAATTCACACACAGAAAGCTAATGCATGGAGAAAAGCCTTCAGCTCCATCCCATGACTGTTAAATATGTGTTTTGGAGCCAGCCCTTCTAATGAGGTGAAGATTAGAAAGCAAGTAGCTTGAAAAGGCATAATGTGCTTTGACAGAGAGCAGAGAGCCCAGGCAGAGGTCTCTCACCACAGAGGTGAGCTGAAGTCCCTAAGCTCTTGGCAAGATATGAGCATGGCATGCTGACATCTTGCTGGGTGTTTGCCGTGATGAATGATGCTAAGCAAGAGAGTTTATTTCAGCCTTTCATTCCAAGCCAAAAGGTACCTGCAATCCATTCTCCTGCCCTTTGGAGCCTCTTGATGCAGAGCTGTTGACTGCTTTGAGCCACAGTGTGCCTGATTTTGCGAGTGCTGTTTTGCAAGCCTACCTGGCAGACTAGGAAAAAAACTTCTCTTTCCCTGGCAAGAGGCCAGGGTGTGCACTGCAAGCAGTAGATACACGTAGGAAGAAAACTTGTCCTGTCATCTCTCCAACTTGCCAGGCAAAACCTCCTCCAAACTGTAAACAAAGCTTAAAAGTTCAGTTTACTTGTGGCTTGTATTCTTTGCACACTTCACTGTGAACCTGCTGCCTTTCTTATCCTGTATTTATTCATAATTTCTCATTTTGTCCTTTCCTCACATAGTTCAAGCTGACTTTCTGGTGTAGATAGTGACTATCCCTTTTTGTCACTGGGGTGGAATGACTGAAAATGACCAATCACAACCATGAACTGTCCAACTCTGTTCCCATAGCATGGCAGTGGTTCAATGCCAAAGACTTTCTTGTGAATAAAAAGTTGTGACTTGTAGGAATGTCAGTTTAGTAGTTCCTAAATTACATGCTGGTTGGCAATACAAAAAATCAGATTCTTACACACACACAGTTGTCTCTTTTTCCATGGATATGTACAAATTGTCCCAGCATGTCTAAAGGCAGCTTCTTTTAGTTTAGAATCATTCCCATTTGACCTATCACTATCTGCCTGCATAAAAAGTCACCCTTTCTCTTTTTCATAAACCTACTCTAAGTATTAAAAGCACGAGGCAGATTCAGCACCCCAAGCCTTCTGCTCCAGCTCATGGATGTGGCATTTCCAGATTAAACGGTTGGATTTGATGATATAAAAGGTCTTTTCTGGCCTCAGTGATTCTCTGGTTCTCTGTGCCTAATTCTGTTTTTCCAAGGCTCTCCGAGACTGGCTGACCCTCTGGATCAATAGCGCGGCCAGCCAGCTGCAGCCCCAGGCCTGCTCTCTCTGGCGTTCACACCTCCCAGCTGGCACTGGCACTGAGCTAAATATGTGATTTTGTGCTGGCAGAGGCTCCCACATGCCAGGCACTTGGCTGAGGGCTCCTGTCAGTGCAGCTGCTGATATGGGAGCAGGGGGAAGAGCATTGGGCTGGCGACAGCTCACCCGCCTCAAGCAGAGAGCAAGTGAGGAACTGGGCTGTGCACAAAAGGGGCCTGTGGGTGCCAGGATAATTGTGTTTATGTAGCCCCTTGCAACTGAAGAATTTAAAAGGTGTCCAGATGAGGTTTTGACAGAGAAAAGCAGTTAAGGTGCTGGTTTGAGGTCTCTCAGGAGATGCTGATCGCCTGGTGGGACGAAGCCCTAAATCTGTCAGCAGGAAAAGCCAGATAAGGAGTGGTCCTGCAGAGCTATTCCCAAACCATCCCCATTCTCACTCCATGGCCCCTTCCTGTGCTTGCTTTTTTCCAGGAATTCCTGGCCTGCTGTTGAGAAATGCGGCTTTGCCCTGGTTCCCATGAAAGGAGCGGGGTATCCGTGTCCAGCCACGCATTCACCGGGGCAGGCGCTGCCCTGGCACCTGCTGTGTGCCACAGAGTGCCTGGAGCTCCCCAAGGGCACTGCTCAGCCTCCCTCCCTCCCTCAGCTGGGACAAGGGGAGCAAAAGCAGTGACTTTGTCTCCCCTCTCCTCCATACCAACAGCAAGGAGGAGGCAGTGAGCTCTCCACTGTCACCTCTGTCCCGCTCTCTGGTCCCTCTCTGCTGTGCTGTGGGCAGTCCTTCCATCTGGCAGTGGGACTTCAGAAAAATTCACTCACTGCTGTAATCCACAGCTGTAGTCCACTTGTCTTTTACATATGTCCCTGTATTCAGAGCTATTAAGACACTTTAGTTTTTAAATTCCTAAACACTTTTGAAGTGTTGCCTTCCAGTTTAGCAGCTTCCAACCTTATTGGAAGGGCAAACTACCAAGCAAAACTCCAGTCAACCTCATACATTTCATTTCCCTAAGCTCCCTCAGCATCTAGCAAGGAAAGAGGCCCTTTGTGACATCTTTCAGATTTGCTAAACTAGCCCTCTAGTGTGAATCACCTTCTGAATGGACTTGTCATGCTCCATTGACTACAGAGGGAGTTTAGGGACAGCCTCTGAGATTAACCTCTGACCCCACACACAGGGGTGCTGGGGGCTGAGCACTGCCAAACTGCATGAAAGCCTCTGAATCAAAGGTGTTAACTGAGAGAGTATCACTAAACTGCAGCATAAATCACAATAGTGGCTGTTACATCCTTGTTGTAATTGCTGATAAAAACAACAGCCAGTAAAGTATACTTCTGGATTTAAGATGAGACTGTTTTTCATCTCCCTTGATGAAGTCTCTAGAGTCCTGCAGCACAAAGGCTGCAAAGTAGCAAGGTGGCTTGTTGCAGACATCTTTTGTAAAAATCCTTTCTTAGGATTTTTCCTGCTGAAGCTGAGAAGTTTCAGCAACAAAATGTAAACAATGGTTATCTGCTGCTGTGGAATGCATCAGGTGGATTTTTGATTGGCCCATCTTGGATGTTTATAATTAATGGCCAATCAAGACCAAGCTATCTCGGACAGAGTCGGAGAGAGCTGCCGTTTCTTATCATTCTTTCTTTTCTATTCTTAGCTTAGCCTTCTGAGAGGAAACCTTTCTATTTTAGTATAGTTATAATGTAATATATATATCTATATCATAAAATAATAAATCAAGCCTTCTGAACATGGAGTCAATATTCTCACCTCTTCCCTCATCCAAGAACCCTTGTGACCACTGTCACAGTGGCTGCCTTTCCCATTGCCTTTTTCTTACTCTGTCGTACCAGTTTATTGTGACCCTTGTGTGAAAGGTTGCAGGGCACCCTGCACTGAAAGAAAACTGACTGGTCTTTTTCCTTTGCATGTGAGCAGATAGAGCAGTAGCTTATTTAGGGAGCTTTCCTGATAAGACAGCAAGCAGCAATTGTGATAACCCAGGCCCAGTTCAAATTCAGCTACTTACCAAACAGTGTTTATCAGAGGCAGGGCATGTTTTGTCTCTGAGACACTCAGTTATACAGGGGGTGTGATGGACCCCTGTCAGCAAAGGAGGACAGCAGCAAAGAGAACAAACGTGGCACTTCATTCCCAGCTAAGGATAAATGGAGACCTGCTCTTGCCACCTCTTTTGGCACTGGGAAGTGTCCTGTTGAGTCAGCAGGACTACGTGCACAGCACTCATGTAAATTGTTACAGGACTCAGATACTACATATTTTAGGATCTTTGCATATTATATCATGAATCTCAACACATTTTTCCATGCTGAAAATGGGCCATCTCACATTTGGGATATATCCAAAATCAGGTCCTGAATTGAACATAAATCCTTTTTAGTATATCTTGTCAGATATACTAAATATATGTGCGTATATATATATTTATATATGACCTATATATTTTTATATGTCAGATATACTTGGCTTACCTTGCAGCCAGTTCCAGCAACCACCCAGGCAAACCTATATTTGGGACAGGTTTCTTCAGTGCCCCAGTCTGTGTCCTTTCTTCTGTCTTTTTCTAACACATGCCCCCAGTTTTCTGTTGTGTTGATCTTTACACCAGGGATTCTAGTCCCACTTTTCAAAACCACTTCTCCCCAGAATTTCCTCCCATATCTTCTAGCCCCACAGAAGTTTTAAGACAATTTACAACAGTGACTCCATGTAATTTCAGACATCATGAACACATTTCTTCTCAGGTAATCACTTCAAGCCCGAATTCCAGGTCAGCAGTGTCAGTCCTAAGCCCAAGGAAAAAGTGGAGGAAAGGAAGAAAGCAAACAAGTAAGAAAGAAATGAAAAGAAAGAAAGGGGAAAACAACAGTAGGGATAATATTGCCTTGTTTTACATCTCTTTCACTACTACCTCCACCATAAATGCTTTAAGGAGGAACTGGAAGCTGGTTCACCTTTCCAGCTGGAGATTCCTACTGCATCAAACACATCCCCAGGCAGCCACTTCATGCTACTGAGCCCCACTGTGCACCCTGGAGCAGCACCCACTGCACTTGGCCAAGGCTGAACATCTTAGATCCCATGAGCATCTCTAATGAATTGTAATGAGTCATAAAAATTTTAAAAATCAATGGAATAAAAAAGCTTTCAGCCAGAAAGCCTCCACATAATTATACAAGTGCAGAAAGCTTTTATTAGGAATAGTAGGATTTTAAAATTGTATATCAGGGGGAAAAAAATCTGTACCTCAAAATGCAAGGGTATTCAAGTTAATTATCATTATGGAAAGATCTTTACTTTTCCTGCATTCCCAACATAAAACACTTTTCTCTTGCTCTGCCTCCAGAAATTCCAGTAGTAAACATCAGAAATTAAAAACTCTTAAATAGCCGTTGATTAATTGAAGACAGTATTTTTAAGACAGATTTTTTTTGTGTATTTTGGTCTTGCAAGGCTTTATGTACTGAACAGAACAAAAAAAAATTGTTACTGACCTTTTCAGATCCAAGATCTCATCTTTTGCTCCTGTGGTAGAAATGGTGTAAAGCAGCAAATGAAAAGTGTTAACTAAGAAAGAGACTAATTAAACAAAAAACATTCTTTGCCAATGGAGACAATAATTTCAGTGATGATTGTGTGGCAACAAAGCCTTCTGTAACTCAGGGTACCCAGTAAGGATGGAGATATTTTTCTGTAAAAGATAGTCTCTGTGTGTATGCATATTTGTATTCTATGTCAAATCTCATTTGACTACAAATGTAATAATCTTTCTTCAGAAATGCTCCCAGTGAAGATTTTATAACAGAATTGTGTTTTACTACAAGATTACAGGTTTTTTTCCTTCCATTTGGGTTTCACTGGAGAAAATGAATACCAGCTAACTAAGAAAAACAGAGAGAATCTCATGTAGGCAAATTCCCGCATCACCATAAAAGATAGTAATGGACAAAAACCTGGATTACTACTTTGTGAGAAGGTTCCATCCTGAACATGAGGAGTTCATTTTGCAAATTCCCTGTTCTCAGTGAAAATCAGGTGCTGCTTGCTGCTGCATCATCTGCAAGGCAAGGGATGAAGTGAGCGTGTCTGTGTGAGGGCGACTATCACATATTTGAGTTTTAATTCCAAGTCTATTCTGTGCAAGGGCAGAGGGATGATGAAGTGCAAAAAGGTTTTTAACTGAAGCTATGGTAGTGCACCTGATTAGCTCTGGGGTCTTCAAAGAGGCTTTGTGCTGCTAGCAGATATTTGCCTGCTGACATCTCACCCCACTCACTTCTGGTGGTCCTCCTTCCATCCAGACCCACCTAATGAAGCACCATTCCCAAAAGCTTGGAGCACTAAGTGGTAGCAGAACTTGGGCCTCTTCTGCATGAAGTCCTCTCCATTCATCTACTCCATACATAACAAACAAAAAGGTCCTAAGACCCTGCTCCAGGAAAGCAACCCAACCAAAAAGAATGGGTGTTAAAAGCTCTGTTCCATGTTCGTAGCTCAGTCAGTATCGGAGGACAGAGGTGGGAAGGACACGAGAAATCCAGAACTGTGTCTCCAGCATGATGGAGCTTAGGGAAGCTACCCATGACTTGACACACTCCTCCAGCAGCTCACATTTCCTGACAGGATCAGATACTTCACATAGAAATACAAGAGCATCTTAAAACTCTCTCACTACCCTCTAAGCTAAAAATATGCCAAGCAGCATATTAAAAAGGAATTAACATTTTTCTTTTGTACTTAAACAATAGTGAGTACTTGGTCTCCTTTCCAAGGATAGAATTTAGGTTTCTGAGTCCATTAGTGCTTTGAAGAATGTCCTGTCAGTTTTTATACCTTACAATGCTTAATTTTCTTCCAAACAATTTTAGAAGCCTGTATCAATCTCCTTGTCTTGTAAAAAATGGGAAGCATCTCTCTCTTTTGGCAGTGACTGATGGAATAGTTTTCATGGAGTAATTAATTAATTATTCTAACATTTTAACTAATAGTTGGACACAGAAAAAAACACCCAGAGAAATTGGAATGTGGCTTCTTTGTTCTACTCTTGAGTCTTAATCACCTCTTACCAAACACACACCCACACATATTAAAGTTACTATTAAAGTAAAACAGCTGAGCATGACAAATCTGGGAATGAGGGTTTACCACTGCTTACCTGATAGCATAATTTTTAAAAAAATCAAACTCTTCATCTGTAATCCATCATTGTGTCAACATCACACAGGTTGAAATAACTGCATACTGAAACAAGCTGCGTAAAAGAACTGAAAAGTGCCAGGAAATTGGGACAGACAGGCTTTAGTGAGCACAAACCAAAGGAATGTTTCCTGCTAGATTCACTTTCTGGCAGACCTCTTTCTACAGACTAAAAGTTTTTCTGAATTTACAGATCTGTTTGTGTGACAAGCCACACCTACAGCCAACAAAAACTAATAAAGACATACCATTAAATATTTAGAATTATTTTAAGGAACTCCAGAAACAGTTTCCACAACCAAATGAGAACACCATGTGTCTGTGTATTAGTTTATTTAATTCTTTATCGCCACTAAGAGCAAGTAAATTACGCTGATACAATTGGTAAACATGTACATTCACTAGAGCCCCCCAAAATCCCACAGAGCTAAGGGAAACATCAAGGGATGTTACAGGATTAATGCTTTCGTTCTACAATATGGATATATGGCTTTCATACAAGTTTTAAAAAATTGAAAAGGTAACACACTGCTAGCTTACAAAATCAATATACAAACTGGGGAAAAAAAAGGGATAAGGAACAGGAAAAGAAAGTAACCCATAAGGAGATATCATATAGCACTGGTTTAATAGATATATACAGAATTAGAAATCCATTGAACATGATATTCAGGCTTTGTTATTCTGACTTTCATTTCTCCTTTCGGTTTACCACTCAAACTACAAGAATTAATATGATTTCTCTCTTACTTTTATTTTTCCATCTTATTTTACCCATTTTCCTCACTTTTTATTGGCAGAGAAAAAGACTTTTCCCGTCTGTGTTTATATGGTCACACTTAACTGAAGCAGTTCGTCCACTTTGAACAAAGCCCTTGTGTGTACTTGGTGTGACAAAAGAGAACATCACTGTGACATTAAGTCC
Organism: Cardinalis cardinalis; assembly: GCA_014549065.1. Classification (NCBI taxonomy): domain Eukaryota; kingdom Metazoa; phylum Chordata; class Aves; order Passeriformes; family Cardinalidae; genus Cardinalis; species Cardinalis cardinalis. The sequence goes on from JACDOX010000139.1 coordinate 196,904, forward strand.
TTTTGGCCATTACATTGGCATGTGTTTTGCATTTCCCTTGAACACAGCTATCCTTAAACTGAAGTGCTGGCAAGTGGGAAGAAATCTAGCTCTTCATCCTACTTGTGTATCCTCACTTAAACAACAGCACAGGACAAAAAGCTCTTTCTTTTCAACCACAGCCTGAAAACGTGGCAGCACCGGTTGTGATTCACATTTAGAGTTATGCATGCACCTTTCTAGAGTTTTCCCCCATGTATGAATGTATATATAGTGTGTGTGTATGTATATATATATGTGCAGTATGCATGTGTGTTTATCTAGAGAGCTGCTGTGTCTGATGCTGACATCTGCATCAGGTGGATTTAGCTCCAAGCTGCAGCCTGTCTCTGCTTCAAGCCACCTCAGCAACCACAACACACTCTGGACTATCACAACCATTTCCTCCAGCTGTAAAAGTCTAGATGAACTAAATGATTGTAATATGGGGAGTGCAATGAAGGATCTAATAAGAAAAGTTAAATAATGTCTTGTTGCCAGATAGAATAGAGTGAGGGAGTTCAAACAGCAAAATTAATTGAATGAAACTTGCTGTGGGTAAAACAGCCCTGCAGAGGCTACCCATTTTCCTACCTTTCCCTCACTGCATTCAGGGTTAAAGGTTTTGTACAATCTTTAACTTTCAATGCAATGGGAATACTTGTGCACCTCCATTCTTAACTCATCAATAAATACACTCTCTGGACATGTTTCCAGTTTTGTTGCAGTTTTTTTTTTTTGGGTTCTTTTTTTTGTTATCATGGGTTTTTTAAAGAAAGGAGTCAAATCTGTAGGTACAGCTTTTACATATACAACTCACTCAAAGCCAAGTGGTTTAAAGGCTAGGAGATAGTTGCAGAGTTCTTTAGCCATCTGGGACTCCAAGACATCCAAATTTAAATGGCAAACTGCAGAAAGGGGTAAAGGATTGTACAACCCCACCAATGAGATGATAATAGTTGAATATAGCTGAATTCTCATGCTTTCCCAGATTCTTGCTCAGTTCAGAGTGATGAGGCCACAAGACAGACAGCCATTTGTCACGAGTGCCAGAAAGGGGCCATTAGGAAAATAATTTGATTTCAGCATTTAGTTTAGTTTTGGTCCAAAAGCAAATTTTGATGCTGCTATGAATAAGACTACCTACATCTTCTCCAAATGCAAACACCCATGGGTGGATGATGCTCTACACCTGCTTAGGCAAGTCCTTCACTACCCCTGAAACTCTATGCACCGCAATAATTTGATGATAAAAGAGGACAGTGGTAAAGGATACAGCTGCTTGCCACTATTTATCTAGTTAAGGTGGTTTTCTGTTTCCTGTGGTTTTTTGTTTGAAGACAGACACTCCTGCATCAACGTCTCTAATTTTTGAGATGATCATTTGATAATTTCTGTCCTTTGGGAAGCCATGACAAGGTCAGGTTATGAGAAAAGTTTTACTAGCAATCCATCCTCCCAGCAAATCCAGGGACTTTCTTTGCTCAATATCATACTTCCTTGTTCATTGTCATACAGTGATTCTAAAGTTGCTACTGTGTCTTAATTTCAGAAGGATACAATTGGAGGAAATTTGTGGCATGGGCTTCCTGGGGCTATTCTGCAACAATCCAGGAAGAAATGGAGAATATAGTTTYAATGATGAGGAAAGATCATCAACATCCACAGAAGTTTAACTGAGGAGTGTCTTAGCAGAATTGACAGAATAAATGCTATCAAAATTATGGATAAGTGTGGGAAGGCAGGCAACAGGTATCATCTGTCTCTGCAAAGGAGAAAACTCAGTGTCAACTTCAGAGAAGTGCTGTCCCAGAGAATTAAAATGGACTGAGTACAAGACAACTACCCCCACTGACAAACTGTTTCTCCTTAGGATGATTGGGAGACATTTTTCATGTGGAGACGTGAAATCCCACTGCTGTGGGATATCAAAATGGTGTCCACCTCACCAATATATTGCTTTACAAAAGTGGTGAGTTAACATTGTTAATGTTGCTGCAGTTCCTAGACTTGAGAGAAAATTAGGTTGTTGTCCCACCCTCAGCATTGACATTAGCCTGTATACTGTTGTCATCTCCTTTTGACTTTGTCTCCACTTGAACACTTTCTTTTGAGGCTGAAGTGGGACTTTACGTCTCTCTAACACTTTACATTTGATATGTTTTCATTAAGGCACAAAACAGGGAAAGCATAAAAACAAATGTGCCAACCAGTAGTTCTGCCTTTTGCATGTAAGGAACAGGCAATATAAATTTGTATAAAATGCTCCTGATTTCCTATCTTTCTCTTCTTAACTGACTCTCCAAAGCTGCCTGTTTACACATTTTGTAATTGTTATTCTTTCATTTCTTCTAACTTTTCTCCTTTGAAAAGCAGTTCAGCCCAGAATGTCATTATGGAATTATGAAAATCAGTAAATTACAATTTAGTATCTACCTACATGTACAACAAACACTTTCCCTTCCTGGAGCCTTGCCCAGAAGTTTTGCTGCACTTAACAGACTGGTAAACAGGCCAGGCTGACCTGGGCATTTCTGTCAGAAGACATGTCTAAGTCAGAAATTGTCCCAATCCTCAAATACTGTTTTAAATCAAGATATAGACAGGCCTAACTGAAAGCAGCATTGCCTCAGCTTAGTCAGAGAAAGAGAAGGGAGATATATCCAATATACCCAAATACATTCAGGTTTAAATTCACTGGAATCCAGAATCTGGATCCAGATTCATCCATAGCTGATGTTCAGCAACTCACCCATCTCTTTTATAATGGATTTGAGCACTCAGAAAAAGGCTGTCATTTGGGGTTTTTTTATCACCTCCCCATATTCCATTACAGCTGTAGCAAATGAAGATGTAAACCACTCCTCAAGAGGGACATTCATGAAACAAATTTCTGTCCGTTAAACTAGGTAAGCAACACATCTATGCTAAGTCATTTTTCATTGTAATAGGATAGCACCAAGAAGGTAAACACGTTTTTCATCTGAAGTAGCTGCTCCCACAGCACTGTCAGACCAGCTTGCCCTCCCAAAGCAGGGAGGGCGGAAGATTAGAAAGCAAATATGGAGAAGTTTCAGAATGACTGAAGTAGAAACTGATCAAGAYGAGTGGGAAGAGGTTTTGTTCAGAATCTTGCCTTTTGCTTTCTTGATAATGTCACTAGTGAAACAAGGGCTCCTTTTAGGTACTGGGAGCCTCCTTTTAGAGCTGACCTGACTGACCTATTCAATCTTCCTCTGTGTTCTGCCATAAATTACTTTAACACTTTAACATCTCCTGCATAGCTAGACTTTCCACTGAATGTTTTCTTCTGGCTTATTGGAAATTTTCTTCATTTTAAGTTTATAAACTATTACTCTAATTGCTGTCAACAAGAAGATGCCAATACAGATCCAAATATATTGGATGAGTCATACTTAAGAAATGTTCTCCTATTTCACACCCTTTGTTGAATTTTCTTCTGGTCCAAACATGCTATTTTTTGTTTTGTTTCTTTGTTTTCTGTACACTTTCTCCATGAAGGCCCTATGTCACCACAGGAACCTGACTGGCTTCCTTCAAAATCTATTAGGAATGTTCCTTTAACAAGCCAGATGGGCAGTTAAACGAAAGGACCGTGAGGCATCCGAGAAAACACATGGGAATTTATTTTCTTTATACTCACGGATCTGGAAATAAGAAGTCACATCCAAGTTTTGCTAAACGACAATCAAAATGTTGGTCTCAACATCATTCCCAATTCCTGCCAGCTCCCTATGAAACATGGACTAGATTAACCAGTGTGAGACAATGGTGCAACAGTGTTGGCACTCAAAGTTGAGCCACTTCAAGTGAACTGATGCAGCATGTAGACAGACAAACCTTTGGTGAGTGAAAAAAGTTTCCTTCTCCCTTTGCTTTCAACCAGACCTACCAAACCATTAGTTTAAGTCTGAGGCACAAGCACAGGTAGACCCGATTAGACCATGAACAAACCAAATAGCACCCAGAACCACCTAAATATGAGCCTTTATGATTTTAGATTTGGTCATTGCACCTCCACCATGTGTGGGGGACATTTTTAACTATCCCACAGACTCAGGTATGTCTAACAGCATGGTCAAAATAACAAGGACATCAACACAGACTGCAAAACACACCCAAGGAGTCTGGGAAAGAATTGTGAGGCTAGTCTACCTTAAGCTATGTGCAGCCCTGGCTAGGAGGCTTCAGGAGTGTTTGGGAGCAGAAGGAGTTGCCTCACCATGAGTCCAGATCAGCCATACCCTCTGCGTGAGAAAAAAGAGGGCAAGCTCTACAATTGTTACAATTCTTTCTCATAGAAAAGGGGAGTGATGTTAGTATGGAAAGGAAAAGACTCTCTGCTTGTCTACAAGCTAATCCCAAGAGAGAAATGTGATTTACTCAGGTGAACACAGCCTGCTGCAGCTTCACTGAAGTCAGAGGGTACCATGCAGGAGTACAGGGGAGACTGTTCCTCTTGACCAGCCTGCAGTCCACACAAATGGCAAAGCTTAATTCTTGCTGCCGAATTTTTAGATTTAGAATTCTGAAGCAATGATTTTGAACTTATCCTGGGCACTGAAATCCCTTATATTTCCTCTAAAAATTTTGGTCTGCTTGTTGTCAGCTCGTTAAACAACCCTTTACTTTGAGACAGACCAGTCATTTGTCAGATCTTTTTTCTACTTTGTGACTTCCCTCAGGATTCAGAATCATTTAAATTAGGTAAAACTGAACAAACTGAAAACCAGCTGGTTGTAATTTTTCTTTTTTTCCCCTGCCGACTATATTTTAAAAAATCACAACTAATTTTAGGTTGACTGAGCTTTTCCCAAAGTTTTTTGCTTATATAAAAATGCAAGAAGCAAAAAATACTGGTTTTGTATTTCCCTTCTGTTTTACTGAAAGATAAACCCGAAATTATTTCATTCCTATTGGTTTCAGGTCCCACAAATTGTCCCTTTTTTGGTCAAATATATGAACTACCTCTGGTGGTTTTCATACAGATTTCTCCTTTTATTTCCCACCAGACAAACTATTTTTTAACCAGCTATAATTAAGATTAACAGGAATACTGCCACTGATACAAAAGAGAGCTGGGTTAGGCAGAATCACAACAATTTCAACTAGATCTTCAATGAAAATTATTTTCCCCCATCTGTCAAAATTAACAAATAAAATATAGCATTTTTCAGTTTTGATAGGTGAAATGGAGGACACCATCCACCAACACTGATATGCTGAAAAGTGGAAACTTTTGTCATCATTTCACTTTGAAAATCATTGCTAGAAAATCATGAAAAATTAGGACTCTTTTATGTCCAGTTGTTGAAAGATTTTAGATTTGCTGCCAACATTCAAAATATGGTTAAGGAAAGGAGTGTTACTGGTTTTCACCTGTAGATAGTGACAYTTTGGAATGAACATTAAGCACACATCCAAGAAAATCCCATACTTGTAAATACTCAACAAAATGCCCCCATCCTTTCCTTAAACAAACAGTTTCATACAGTTATGCAGATGTAATCAGATATTAAGAAACAGGCCTCAGTTTTTCAGATATAAGGTCCCAATCTCAAATAGAAATGCATCCAGCCAGAGTGCTATGTTCWCACAGGGTACCACTGGCTTCAGCAGAGCCCCACACAGGCTCAAGTTCTGCTTGCATGCACTAATTACCAGACTGAGACCTATGGCAAGACTTGAGAAAAAAAAATTTAAAAGCTCTACATTTTCAATATACAATAGACATAATTTTCTAAATGAGTTTGGAGTCCTTTATTACAGGCCTCTAAAAATTGTTGTTAGGGTTATACATTAAAAATACTAAAGTAATATAAAAAAAAAAGGATTTTTTTCTGTGTTTGYTTTTTTCCTTCTATGGTACCATTAAGCTATAAATAATTTTAGGATAAGATGCCTAGGTATAAATGAAACTGTTAACTGATCATGTTTGCTGATGTCCCTTTTTCACATTGCTCGAGTTGACTCCATTAATCCAGCATCTTCTCTTGTTTCTTGCCTTCCTTTTTCTTCTTCTTGGATTCTGTCAAGATATCAAAAAACAATAAAAAATTAGTGTCTAGCAGGCACTGCAATAAATTTCATTTATTTCATTCATGGAAGTTGCCCTTTTYTTTTGTCTCCATGCACTTAAGAATTGTCTCCTCATTTTGAACAAAAGAGAAGGAAAAGAAGAAAAGTAACAGGAAAGGTCGAGGCAGTAGAGAAGATGGAGAGGGAGTTGCATGTTCCGTTCAGAACCCTCCCTATCTGAGGGGCTGACCCTGTTTAGCATGCAAAGCATTGTCTCAGGAACTTGCCTGGAAAATAAGAAAACAGCAGGCATCTCCTGGAGAAACCGGGTCACGGCTCAGTGGAGAGCGGGAAGAAAGCATTGCACACACTACCCACACATATACCCTTCCCCTGCTTCCTTTCTGTCTCATTGTGAGCCTTTGGCTTTCTCTGAATGTGTGAGCAGCTCCAGAGCAGGAGGAGAAAGCTCTCTTGTTTCTCCAGCTCCTCCACTGCCAACCCTTCCCCGTTCCCCTGGGACAGACACCTATGTGCGCTCGGCCGGCAACGGGAGCACGGCCTGTGTGGGATTCACAATCTCTGAAGCAGTAAAAGAAGCAGAAAAAAGAATGATCAAAACAATTCTTATCTCATTCGCTGCTCCTGGGTTGTGCCAAAGTAGAATGCAATATGGGGATTGTTTACCCACAGCGATGGTGTTTGTTTCCTTGGCCTGTGAGGGCCAAGCGCGAGTGCAGCCTGTCAGCCGGCAGAGTCACGAGATTCTGTGCAGTGGAGTGCTTGTGCAGATTCAGTTTAAATGGAGTATAATATAGTATGAATAATATCATAAAGTAATTAATTAACCTTCTGATATTATAGAGTCCTCCTTGTCATTTTCTCCCCATCGTCAGGCTTGTCCTACTTTTACCACAGGCCTGGGGCCCTGGGAGCACGGCCTGTCCAGCCAGCTGAGACTGATGGGATGAGCAAAGGTATAAGGAGCACCTGCTTCTCTAATTAATTTGGGGTACATAAGGGAAGGATGGGAAGGCACAAGTGAAAATTTGTGTGTTGTACTACCACCTGCAGTAACTTTCACTGTACTCTAGGGTAGCGTGGTGTTCGACAGGTAAAGGAAATTCACAGAGGGACCTTGGAAATTAAAACAAATTAAGAGGATTAGGTACTCTTGTGTCACATGTCACCTTGTAATGGGGAAAGTAACAGCTCTCACTGGGAACATGAGTGAATCTGTATTGATACCAGCACAAAACAGCACAATAGGTACGACAGAGGGATGGAAACAAAGCTTCTGTGAAGCATCCTTCCTGGAACCAGAACAGCAAGCAAGCAGACCCAGGTCTGGCTAAGCCCTGATATCATTAACCAAACCAAGTAAAACTATCATAGAATCATAGAATATGGTGAGTTAGAAGGGATCCAGAAGGATCACTGAGTCAAACTCCTGGCCCTGCACAGGACCGCCCAAAAAAATCACACCATGTTGCCTGAGAGGGCTGTCCAAGCACTTCTTGAACTCTGCCAGCCTTGTTGCCATGAACACTACCTCTGGTTAAATAACAGCTAGCACCTTGAATGAGAAGAAAAGCACTTAGCCCTTAAGGTGGAATTGTTATTTTTAAATACGATTCTTTTGTCTCTGACTCATTTACATAACATAGTCTAGGAATCACCAGTTGTGGTAAAAACAGCTTGTTTTCATTAAAGCCAAGGCAACTACACCAACTTCTTTCAGGTATGGATAGGGCCAGGTACCTCCAGCAGAAGGCAAATTTAGGTTATAAAATTTCTCTGATGCTTGTTTTTCCCTTTTCCTAGTGTTTCAAACCAACATTTTTTTCTTCACCTGTTATAACAAAACAAAAATTGCTTCCAATAACCCTTTAGTCAAAGCAAAATAAAATACCTGTTTAGTCATATAACCTGCTCTAAAATCTCTTTCCCTTAAAAACTTTGCTTAAATTTCAAAGGAATAATAATAATTTAATTTCAAAGAGATAATTTAAATGAAGAAGTAATTTTTTTTTAATTTGAAAACTAATTTTCCCCCGCTTTTGCATGTGTGTGCGTGCTTGCATGTACATCTGAATGTCTGTAGTCTGGAGCTATTCACAGAATCTGACACTATTTCATAAGCTGTCATTAGAAAAAGTAATCTTTCATTGACTTAATTTGCTTTCAGCTAAAGCTTTCCCTCCACCCCTGCAAATTTCCTGTATCCTCCCTCAATCTCCTTTACCCATATCCATCCACCCATTCCTCTAATTTTGCCTCTCTATAAGACTGACCCTCCTGGATTCTGCATTGATTGCACTCTCCCTCATACTTTTTATTCCCCACACAACAGCACTTCTCTGAAAGAAACAGTGGCATTTTATCAATCAGACCGGCACTGGAATCTGCAACATTTATTTAGACCCAGCACAAGCAGCAGGGCACTATGCAGACTTGAACCACATTTACTAAGAGCAGAGGAGACACATAAATGCAGGCAGACTGCCAGCAGGACTCTGCAGAAGAGTCCAGGAGAAGACTGTGGTCTGCAGCCACATGAATGCACCAGCTTCTCATCCTCACTTGACCTGAGGTACCAGACAACCCACTGTTTATTCAACTGCATTTAATGCCTGTGGGTCCACATCTCTTCCTTTCTTAATTCTTCCCCCTTTTCTGCCTTGTGGTAATTTGCACATCATCCAAACTGCCAAACCCATCTATCTCCAAAGACAAGCGACTCTGCTTTGGGCCACAGCAGAGTAAAACTGTCATGAGCCAGATGGAATTCCTCCCTCATTAAAAGCACTCACACCACCACAGCTTCATCTTTCAGACAGGTATTCTGGATTGATGCATTGATGCACAGCATAACTGCTCCATAAAATGACATGCATACACAAAATTGTGGGAGTATTAAAAAAAAAAAAAAGGAAAAAAGGAAACTGCCCAAATATTCCAAAGACACCAATACCCACGTATTGGTGACCTCTTAAAATGTTGATGTTCACATGCTTGTGCACAAGTCTGTTCAGAGCTACACTGTACCTGTTTTGATTATGATCAGACTATGGTATGTCCATGGCTAACAATGTATAAAGTTGCTTTAAGATGCACTTTGCTCATGTTTTCTCATTTCTCTTCATTCTCTTTGCATTTGTGTCATTCAGGCTTTTATTGTCCTCACCTCTGTTCAGCCTACACTACGATTTCCACTTTTATGACAACTGCTGTGTCACAGCCACACTGGGAACTACATCACCCTAATCACCCTGCCAGTGCTACCCTCCCCAGAGTAACCAGGAATGACTGAAATCACCATGCTCAAAAGTCTGACAAGTTCAAACAATGAGAGTTATCTGCCAGCTCATCAGTCCCAAACTCCAGCATCAGCTGTAGCCATTTGCCAGTTAAGTCAGGGGAAGATCCGCTCGGTACACTGTCCAAAGTCCCCTTCAGTTTCCTGTTCCATATGTGAAAATGATCAAAATTCAATTCAGACTAGCACAGACTGGATGTTGAGACCTTCAGTCCAGCCATTTCCTACCAGGCATCTTACTGTGGTCCCATCAGAAATTACAGTGCCTAAGCAGAGCCCACGGAGACAGCCTGTCTGATGGAGGAGCACAAAGCTGATTCCACATCTCACTGGCACTGCAAAGCAGTGGGACCCCAGCAACACTGAGCAGAGGGGAGCAGGAAAAGCTGCCCAGTAAGCAGGGACTATTCTAGCAGAACCCAGCCATTTTCAGGAGCTTTGGGCCTACAGCAGCCTCCTTCTCCTCACCCACCCCACTGAGTGCAGTATTTCCACAGGCAGAGCCACAGAGCTGTGCACCAGCTGTCCTTTGCCTCCAGGGAATGTGTTTGCTGCAGAAAAGCGTTACCAAAAATATAGAGAGACACTATGGCAAAAACACTTAACCAGATGAAACATAGGTTCACACCAGCCCACACAGACTTTGAATCTAAATCTACTCACTGCCCTATTTGCTTTCAAGTTAGGTGGCCCACTTGTGCCAGACACCAGTTGGTGGTATCTTTATGAGTTATCTATGGTAGAATTCAGGGTCCAGAGAGGCAGAAGCAAAGCAAAAAGAAGGATGAAAATCCTGGATTTCAGAAGAGCAGATTTTGGTCAGTTCAGGGATCTGCTCAGCCAGGCTAAATACCCTGGAGCAGGGAGCACATGCAGAGAGCAAATTCCAAATGCCTGGTAGTCCCTGCAGTGTGCAACATCCAAGCATTGCACAGCCACTCTGCTGCCCCCTGGAACCAGGGCACTTCCAGCAATATCAAAAACAAACAGCCCTGCAGGAACAAACTGTGTCAATGTGCAGGCACTGGCTTATCTAATCCTTCATCACCAGAATAACCCTACTAACAGTCACAAGACTTGGAATTATTCACAGGATTAAAAACTGGTCATGGATTAGCACTGGACCCACTTTCTGTGGGCCCAAGATGATCAGTAACAAAAATTCCAGTCAGGTTCTTAGCGAGTAAACAAGTTAATTTGATTAGCAGAACTTTCTCTATGCAATTTGGAATTGCAGCAGTCCTCTTTAAACAGTCATCTTTATTCCAGAATCTCCTTCCTATGCAAGCAGCAAATGAAAGTAATTCAGTTGAGCAGAAGCCACACACCATTTGAAGCCACTCTTAATGTATAAGGCACAAAAGGGAGGTAATTACATTTTAATGAAAGTCAAGCTTTGTAAGCCAAGATTTGCAGGTCTTAATTTTCATTTGTTGAAAAGAAGGTAACAATTCACTCATGGCACTGCTGAACTTCTGTGCATAAAAGTCAAGCAGTGCCCCCAAAAGCAATATAAATCATACAAAATAGCAAAAGCTGTGCTGATAGAAGGTTAGAGTAAAAAAGTTCCACATCAGATTTTAAGGATACAACTTAAAATCTCAGGCCTAGCACTCACTCAGTCTTACCAAGCTCAAAGGAAGGCATGTTTTAGAAAGGCCCTTCTATATCTCAATTGGAGCAAATTTTCCAAAGCACCAGGTTTTCATGGTGGTAAAGGGCAATGGTGCCATGAGGTGCAGGGAACTTCTGAATTGTGGGGATGAAATGCCTGTCCCTGTGCAATGGAGAAGTCTTAGCTTTCGTATAATCCAGGATTTTGGAAAAAAAAATCTCACAGAGATTCACACTCCTGTTTAGGAACAGAAACTGTAAAATTTTGTGATTTCCAGGACTGCAAAAGTACCTAGATTTCTGAAAACCCTTTAAACGTAGTATTTCTTTTTCTTGTAGAGGAAGAAAACTTTTCATGGCTATCTAAATCCTTTTCTTCCTTTTTTCCTGTGCTATATACAACATTTATGTATTCTAAGTGGTTTAAGAAAGAAAAACTATATTATGATAGCAACTTTGCTTCCTAATGAATTCATCTGAAAAGCCTCTTTCAGAAACACAGCTCTACTGGATGAGGGAAAAAAGCAATAATCCACCAGCTGAACAGCAGCAGAAGGCACCTCTCCAATCAATGACCCTGATGTACTTTTACTTCATTAATAGATTAAAATTGATTGCATCCCTTATATTTTAGCCTGCGCTCTTTACCAGCTTTCTCTAGTTATCTGTGTTTCTCAATTTCTTCACATTTATGCTCCCTCCCTCTCCATCAGGTTTTGTTCTGCTTCTCACTTTGCTAAAGTTTTGTTTTGGATAGACTTTCATTTGTTCCCAGATGAACACAAGAATTACTAGATTTAGACCTAAATGATGCAGCTGCCCCATTTAAGTCAGAAAGTCATGCTGCAAAGTGTGTTAGGAATGGGGAATAGCCAGATTTATGCTTGTAACAAAAACTAACATATCTGACAAAGGAATGGAACCAAGTCACTCACAGAAAATGCATCAATAATTTTTCTTTCTCATTAGAATTGCAAGAAGAAATAAAAGTCGGGGAAAAATGATCTAATTTATTCTAAAATGAGCCACAAAATTCTGAAATTATCTTAGTCAGAAGCCACTTCTTGAATCTGACATACTGATGTAAGACCTGTAAACCCTTTCCTTTAACATCCCAACTTAAACTGGTCAGGAAATACAAGGAGCTTTTATTTAAGAGATAATTTGCTGAAACCAAGGATTTTCATCAGAAAGTTTTCCCTTTGATGATTTTCTTCCTTCAAATATTTGGGAGAAAAAGTTTCAGAGCTGCCTATGCAGAGGCACCCAAAAGACCACAAAGACACACGCAACTTCTGACATTGTCCAATGGCCCAATAGCCAGAAGGCAAAGAACATGAAAGTTCCATCTCATTTTCTTTACATCTATGTTAGCCCTTAAGATGTTAGATCTTAAGAGTAAGTATTCAGAAGATTGCAATGGATAAACTTTTCAAGCCAAGGCTGTTTTGCAACTGGAGCCTGCTACAGGGGTCGGGCTAACACTTTCAGAAGTTCACTTTGCTCTTCCAGTTGGCTTCTCATCAGCCTTGGGTACATTCACACTGCTGCTTCTGTAGGGCAGGGACTTTCCCAGCGCTCTTCATCATGTTCTGAGCTCAGCACGAGAGGCACACAGTCCCAGCTGGCTCTTCAGCCCCCTCCCTGTCTATGCTGCACACAAGATCCCTCTTAATGCCAGCAAGACAGGTGCAGGCACAGGCTGACACATTAAGGGTTTACTCGCTGCATTCACATGTCTGCAGGAGACTGCTGGAGACAGAAAGCTTTAATAATCCATTTGGACTTCAGTATATACCTATAGAGAAAGTTATTTATGGTATAAATAGAGAACCTATTTTATTCAGTTAGCTCTTGAAAACCAGGCAGACATCCTTCTCAGCTGTGCTCTCTGCATCTGCCCCAGATGAGCTCTGCCCGTGGGGCACAGGACACAGGGTTGTTTTTGATCAGTGCTTCCCCACTCTGCAGAGTAGCTTGCAAAAGTTTTGCAGTGAGCACAGACAGAAGGAAAGATAGAGAGATGCCAGTGTGGAAAATGAGATGGAGGGATTAAAAAGGGGGTGGCATGGAGGGAAGAGAGCTTGAAAGGAAAGGAAATGAAGAAATAGAAAAGGAAAAGAACAGAATGGAAGGAAACAGGACTTCCTGTGTCACTGTTGGGAACAGTAATGAGGGTGAGCATTTGCTGATGGCATACCTTTTATCACGGCAAATCCCATAGCTTAAGGCATTTTCATGGCTCAAGGGCACTAACTAATGCCAAGGAGGCTGGGCTGCTCTTACAAGCCAAGAAAGTGAGGCAATGAGCACATAGCAGAATTGACACACACAAGGCTATTTAAACTTTCACCCACAAAGGTCTGCATTAAAAGCTAGAACAAACCCTGCAGGTACAACAGTGTTAAATGAGAATTTGTCAAATTCAGTTTTTCATCTTTTGGGGCAACACAGAAAAAGAAAAAATGATCTGAAATGCAAACCAAGGGGTCAGAAAAACATGGAGATTAAGGTTTCCATGAAACATCCCAGTGTTTTTCTTTTCAAAGACACATATGAAAGCTGCAGAACAACTAAAAATTGCAAAATATTTCGTTAAAAAATATATATTTCTTCTCACCCTCTCCTACATGCATTTCCTTCTCCCTGGAATTAGGGTTATGTCAATCAGATTGATATTTTGCTATGATCTGACAAGGCATTCAAATTATTTATCCAAACAGTAAAATTTTTCACAGGTACAAAAGCAATCTCAAGTGAAACTACAGCACAAAGCCTCCAAGAAACAGAAGGAAATGGAAGCAGAAAAGCAACCATTAAAAGACATCCAAACTTTATTAGTCATGAGCTGCACTGGCAGCTTATAAGCAGCTTGAAGCTGGTCCACAGTGTAAGCACCATTGTGTTTTGTTTTTCTCACATAGCTTATTCTCATTCCCACTGAAATTGAGAAACATCATATTTCCTCCTGTCACAGCAGCAAGGAGCCAAATGACAGAGTCAGGTCTCAGAGCCTAAAGTTTCCAGTGAGTTTTACTTCACCTTGAAACACAAGCCTTGTCCACAGACTAGCACTGGGAAACACAACCAAGCATTTAGTGCCCAGTCTCGCCCCTCTGGACCACTGTTTCTTCTCTTGGTTTTCACATTTCCCAGCACCATAAGGCATAAATTATTCATGGCAAAACTGGCTCTCACAATGTTTATGCAGTGCTTAGTACAATGGCACCCTTTTTTAGCTGGGGCCTCTGGGCACTCATGCAATACAAATAATCATGATGATAGCAACAATACTAACAGCCAGCTATGCTTTTCCCACTGGGCACACACTCCAGTGTCCTGTCCCACAGAGCTCAGATCACTGTATTCCTCTACAGGCTCCTGGTCAGTGCCAACCTGTCTCACCCTTTAGAACAAGAGAAAAACCTCCCAATTTTACCTTGCAGGTTTTTCTTTAACTATCACAGCTGTTTCCTAATATGAGAAAATCCCTCATTTTTATAACTAATTAGTTTGAGCAGATTCTATTATTCTGCCTCCTGTAATACTAATTATTACACTAGCTGCATGCCTGCACGACTAATGAGTTACATTAAAGCTGGGGAATTCTAAAACCTACAGAGGGAGATACAGCATGACTGTGAAGCCAAAACAGGAGACACCAGCATCTTTCAAACAATACAAAATCACAGCCCTAACAAGTCATTTCCTCCCAACAAGTCTGTGTCCCCTCCTGCTGCTTTGTGCTGTTGAACAAAGGCAAAGTTGAGGGGAGGGCATCTCAGAAAATGCAACTTGTCCAACATGCAAAATGAAGTTGTCCAATTTCATCAGTGCAGCACCCAGTTTGTCTGAGGAACAAATAGCTCAGGAGAGCAAGTCACTCACACACCACTGTCAGCTCCTTGCAACAACCAGCAGCCAAGCCATCCTGCCAAAGTCCTGGTCAGTCTGCTCTGGCAGTACACTGCAAGTAAGATGTTCCCCCAAAAGGTAGGAATCTGCCAGTAGAGTGCTCAAAAACCACAGGCTGTTTTCTGTTCCTGCCAGCAAAATAAAGACAGGAATATACCTTAATACAAGTCCATCTCTATGGGTTGACAAGAAACTTCCTAAGAAGATCCAAGGTAAAATGGTGTTTAACACTGATGGGAGTCCACTGAGATGACTGACATAAAACCAAGGACCCTGATTAAAGATTGCAGTTCAGACACTCACCTTGAAGTCAATTGTCACATTCTGATAATTTTATTTACRTAATAAAAGCGATCAGCAGCTCCTGATAATTTTATTTGCATGCTAAAAGGGAGCAGAAGTTACTAGCTATGTGCCTGGACCAGCCACTGATACTTAGTCAATCTGGGAAATTATTTAGCCTTTCTGACTTTCAATTACTACTTTTCTTCTAATTAGACTTCCTGAGCTCCAAGGAGTGGTAGCAGGATTAGCTAATTGCTGCCTGTAAAGATATACAGATTAAAGAAACAAAGTAGGGCAGATTATTTATACTTCACTCAACTCTGAAGTAAAACAATATTAAATGATATGAAATTATTAAAAATACAGAGTGCAGTCATTGCCTCCATGCAGTAGCATGCACACTGTGCCAAACACAGAGAACCGTACTGGCATCTTGCTATGCTCTCAAATGCTAAACCTGATCTGAATTATACAGAAGAGATTACAGCCAGTAACAGCTCAGTTAGGTCTTGCCTTTATGTGGGAAATCTTTTCCAAATACTGCATTTTGGAGGATGTGATCTTTGGTTGGCACCCCAATTACTAAAAACAACAGCGGTGCGAGCAGTGTTAATATTTGCCAGCCTTAGCACATATTTTTCCTGTGTGGCAAGGACTGAGCTGAGCCATGACAAAATAACTCATAGACGTGATATCCTGTAAATTGATAAAGAGTTGGGAAGGGAGATTTATTAAAAAGAGCTAAATACAGCCAGGCGAAAAGGTTATTAGAAAGGTGCATAATTCAAAAAATGTGAAGGGTACATTGCAGAAAGGGCAGGCAAACTGCTTATTCTATTTAATTTTATCTTAATCAGAAGAATAAATATCTGAAAGTACAACAGTTATGGGGACCGAGGGAGAAAGAATAGAGTGACCAAAAGAGYGTAGGAAGAAATAAAGCCCATCAGGCAACCCAGCTCAATGAAAAGAAATTCCTCCTCTCTTAGTAGTTCAAGCCAAACGTTTCCTGAATCCTGACAATCCTCCATTCTTCTGCTTTCTGGCTGGCTGGAACCTGAACAAGCATCAATCAAGTCTGGGTGGGTGTGGAGCTGGCCAGATGGAGGATGTCGGAAGCATTTTGTGCTCCTCAGCACAAGTTGGCCATTAGAGCAGCCACTCGACAGAAGTGCCTGAGTCTGTCACATCTGTCAGGACAGTTTAGGGAGACCTTCAACATCACCAGCCTTGCAGACACTGATTAGAATATGCAATTGTGTGTGCTAGAGAAGAGATGCCTGCCTCCACTGGGATGTTTTGATGAAAATCATCCTTTCATCCTTTCTAGACTTCGTGACAGGCTTTCTCATGACCTCATTTGTGGACTAAATACACCACAAACCGTGGTGCCTGGGACATCACTACCACAATGCTGACAATCTGTCTGCCTAAATGCACAGTATTCAAGAAGGAAAGATGTTTTTCATCCTGTGTTACCTACACTTTAACCCAGCAGCCCAGGACCAATCCATTGTCTTCCAGTCTGAGAACATGTGAGCAAAGCTATGGAGAAAAGAGCTTGTCAGGAAGCCAAGTAAGATTAAAATTCCTGGTTCATCATCTGTTCTCATCCTTAAATAAAGTTGTAATCCATAAAACAGCTGCTAAGAAGTAGAAAGTACTGACATAGACCAGTTGCTAAGAAGAGAATATTTATTTTTTTAGTTTCCAAAATAATGGAGAGTGCTTAAAAAGGTTTTAAGCTCTTCTATGGATGCTTACTAAAGATAAAAGAAATGCATAAAAACACTTAGGTTACCAGTTTGTGAAGAAGGAATTGATTCCCAAATTTATAATCATCTCCTGTTTTAACTTGGCACAAGTTTTGTCAGAGATCATAGAAATCCTAGAAAACAAACTATATTTTATCAACAAATCTGTAAAATTATAAACCCTGACATTTTTTTGCAGGTATGATTTTCCTTTCTGTTAAGAACAGATCCAACTCCTATGAACAGCAGTCGTTTTTGAAATCATTAAGTGAGAGGAGGGAGACTCATCCTATCAGCACAGCTGCCATAYGTTAATGGGCTGGAAAGGTGGACAAGCAACAGCAGAGCAGCATCTACACTTAAGATCCATCAAGTGGCATTTTCCTCAAAGAGCAGGGAAGGTGAGGAGAAACTTCAGACACCACACGCCATGAAGGAAATGTGTCAGGTGAAATTTGATGCACAATGCTTCGTTGGTCAGGCTTAGACAAGATAACCTGTCTTACCCAAACTATTCCTGGAGTTCTTAAATAACCACATTAATTAATTTGTTTTTTAATTAGGAAGAATTTTGAAGGTCTCAGATACTCCCATTGCAAGCAATGATCAAAATTAAAATTCTATTTAGCTAATTTAGTGGGTATAATGAACAATAAGAACAATGAACAATAAGTGGGTGAACAACATGAACAATAAAGTGGGCGTCCTCTGTAGAGGACAGGCTTGGAATACTGTTTACATTCCAGTCTCTCCATTACAAAAATTCTTTTGCAATTATAGAAGAAATTTAGATAAGTCCAGTAGTGAGTATTCTTATTGTGGATAAATTCTTACACCAAGAAATACTTAAGTCAGAAGCTTTAAAAGATGGCAAGTGACAAAAAACTAAAAGAAGGTATATAAAAGTACCATTGATTGGAGAAGCTAAACAGGGACTTTTACTGACCTCATCTACAGTATGAAATCAAAAGGAAAATGGATATAATGGAGAAGTTACAAATACAACCTAATAGAATAAAAAAATTCACCTCAGTGGAAAGGGGCTAGTCAGGAAAATAAAGAAAAGAACACTTTTTTCTGAATGTACCAGTATTTTTCAGTACAATGTTTTCTGTCTGCTTTTGGTGCTCTCAGCCTGTTGCTGCCAGAGAGGCATTCACTGGTGCACCTCTCGAAGCAAAGACCAGTCAGAGAGGCAAACATTCACAGTAAAACAGATTCCTGAACTGCTGAGCCCCTGGCTGACTGCTCTGCTGCCAGAGAATCCAAATGCCAGCATCCCCTGTCCTGCTCAGCCAGGCAATCCCAGGAGGAATCTCAGCCTTTGATCAGCACCCACAGATCTAGCTGGATATCTGTACAGACCTTTCCCACTTCAGAAAATGACCTGCTGTTTCCAAATAATGCATCATGGGCTTTTTTTGTCACAGTCTTGAGGCACTGATGCAAAGTTAAGGGTGAAAAAGGAGCCTAACATGTAACTGTAGACCATTTGAAGTGCTAGGCCATAATCCAGTTCTTCTCATTTCCAAATAAGGAAATTCATTAGGATTCTAGCTACAGACTGAATGCAGTTTAAATATTTTCCTTTTTCTTAGTTGTGGGTTTGGACTTACCTCCAACCTGTCATTTCCTTCACCTCAGGAAGAAAGCAAATATTCTCATTCCAGCCAACATGCCAGCACTCTGACTTTCAACTCAGAAATAAAGTTCAGTGGGGCAAAACTCCTCATACAGTACTAATCTGCTTGACCTAATTTCTTCCTCTAGTTCCTCCTCCTGGTGCCAGCACACTGCCCAGTGTAGCTCCTGTGTAGTTATACCCACAGATCTGCAATATGGACTTAGCCCTGAGCCCAGGCAGGCTGTGTGTGCGTGACTCCCATGCCTGCTGCTCCTCCTAATGCCAACAGCAGATGAGTGAGCAGGTGGCATGCAGGAAGATTTCTAATGCAGATCAGGAGAGCAGAACTGCCCACAGTTATTATGATTAAAAACCCACATTTGTACCTATTTCTCCTTTTGCATTCCTTCGAATCAAATAAAGCCGGGTTTTGTAATTAAGTCAAGCCCCATAACTGGTTGCTGCAGTCAGTCCCAATCCAATTTTCAGTCTCAGCTATAACTCACTCCTAGACTCTAGAATCAGTTAAAGTTGACTCCAATCCAGCAATTTCTCAAGCTCTGCCTTTAAAACTCTAACTTGAAAATGAGCCTGTACCACCCAAGAGCACTGCTGTCACAAAACAATGCTGCATCAATGCTCTGCTTTGTCCCCCTCTCCCCCTGCTCTGACAGCCACTGACAGGATATAGATATATGACTCAGTGGCAGCAGCACAAGGCAGAGGCTCCAGGGGCAGAGGCCTTCTGGCAGCACAATAGGAAGCCTCATTCAGTAAACTCCCAAAGGCTACTTAGGCACGGAAACTTAGTGAAATAAAGAAAACAGCAAAAACATGAAAAAAAATCCTGCCCCCCAAACTGCTAAACAATAAAATCACACATCTCAAAGCTCTTCCTGCATTCCCATCCAATCACTTCAATCCCCAACTGATGTTTATTGTCACCAGCTCAACCAGATCAGGTGGTCTCTGAAAATCTGAAAATCTTGTTGTAACTTTGCTGCTCCACAGCCTGTCACTGTCTGCACAGGTTCTGGACTTGTCTGATAACTCCATGGATGGTGTGCAAGTAAAACCAGTCACATGGATGGATGGATGGATGCATGGATGGATGCATACACACACACACACACAGTGCCTGCAACTTCTCTGGTTGCTCAAGCAGAGCAGGCCACCTGCAGGTCCTCCTCTGATCAATGGTGCACCACAGCCCACAATTTGAAAATTGCTTGTCCCAGGTGCGCCTGTCACACTTAATCACATTTATTTGTATTGCTATCCAAGTATTCAGAGCCTGGAATGTGTCAAACCCTGTTGGTTTTAAGTAAACAAATGTCAGGGTAGCATAGCTTTTATAATCTACTTAAAACATGTTACTTTTCTATCTCAAACAAGATCTCACAGTTTTAGCTCCCACTATAAATCATCCTATACACATAACACCTGCTCTTCCAACAAAAGAGTACATTAAAAGGCTTTAATGATTAGAAAGAAAAAGTTTTTCTAAGGGCCACCTGGAAACACAAATGCAGGGCATATGTCTTTCTGTGTACCAGGAATTATACTGTCAGTCACATTTAAATATGATATATACATTCTGTACTGTTCTTCCTGCTCTGTTTGAATAAAGAATAAACAGCCCCAAGGGTGCACAATATTTTCATATTTCAGCGTGCAGTGAGAAGAATATCCTTTCAATGTTACTTGTCCAGAAGGAAAGCAGTCCCTTTTTCAACTAGTCATTATTCAATACCAAAAAAACCTATCTAAAAGATGTCTTTATCAAGGGATATTTTTTCATGTTATAATTATTATTCTGTTCCCATCGATGAGTGAGTTACAAAAAGAATCTTTACTCTGGAAGTCTGTGTAAGCAAACTGGTAACAGTACAGGTGGTCTAAAGTTAAAATGGGAGCTCTAATCTTCAGCTTACTTTTCAAGTGTGAGACAGCCTTGACTGTGCAGCTCAGGAATATTCCCTGCCTGAGCCCTGACAGACAGGAGCAGTGCAGAGCTGAGGAAAGGCCATGAGAGTGCAATATCCTGTACAACTGAGCTCCCAATGAAGCGTGCAGGACACCACAAACCCAATGATTTAAGTGAGCTATCATGCAGCTTTCAGCAAATGGAATTCACCTTGAGGTTTGGGTTTGGTAAGCTTCCCACAGGGCTTTGAGATTGTGACAGTCTTCTGGCAGTCAGCGTTATGAAGGGCTCTCTTTAGGTTCCCGGTCCGAGTCTTCAGGGCCGTGTTCAAGTCACATTCTCCCCAGGCTTGGAACTGGTACTTGCACTCCGCTGCAGCAAGGGAAAAAAGGGCAAAACTTAAAACACAATGACTGACCATGAAAACAAAAATGTTGTGAGTCTAATAGGACACCACAGGCAGCTGGTGCTTACAGACAAAAAGATGTGCAACTGAAGAAAAAGAATCCCAAGAAAACTTTAAAGATTATTTGCGGTGGTAATTGCAGTCTCCCCTCCTCCCCAGTGCTTTAAAATTTAATCCTCTTGCTTTCCCATGGATATTGCATTTTTTGGCAAATAAAGAGAAATCCATTCAGCTATGAATATGAACAACAACAACAACAACAAAAAAGGAAGAAACAGCAGAACAGAAGTTTGAAATGTCATTTACATTCCATATGGTTGTTTCTCCATTTGTGTGACACCAGAGGTTACCAAATAAAGCTTGAATTGTTTCTAGAATGTATGTGCACCTATAAACTTCTCAAGTCTAAAACTGTAGCATTGATTGCATTGGTAAGGTCACAATAATTTAAAAATAATGCAAGCTGTTTACTAAAAAGAAAAGCCAAGTTTGCAAGAGTAATCAAATTTGAGTTTTGGACAGACACCTTGTCCAGGACAGATCTGACGTATCTTCCCRAACTGGTACATACAAACCTTCTGAACTGAATGGTAAAAATGAAATACACTGGTCTGGAATGATAAAAATACACTGGTCTTCCCTCCCTCCTTTCACTGCACACATGGACAGCCAGCCCCCCATGCTCCACATCACAGGTTGTAAATCTGTGATAGCCATCGCAGAGGTTCACAGCTGTGAACTTGCACTGCTGCCCTAAACAGGGCTGAACACCACAGAGAGCAGATTCCAGCATGCAGCTGCTGCTGGAAGAGGCAGAGTTTGTAATAAGTAAGTTATAGGGACTCTCTGCAGAGGAACTCTGAGGAAGCTGCCTTCTGATGCCCTGCATGTTCTAGCTCTGATGAACCTGAAATGCAGGACTAACTCCCTCACCAAGACATCTGCAGAACTAAGCAGGAAAAACAAGCTTCCTGCTCCATACTCAAAATAAAAACCGAAGTAAATCCCTTAAGAGAGTGATACTGACCTCCAAATTGCTTCTTCCAGTTGCAGGGAATCTTACACTTCTGAGTCTTGGTGGTTTGTTTGCACTCAGCTCCAGTGCGGGTGCCCTCGCGTGTCCCCAGGCCGCAGTCACCGCTGGTGGGCACGCAGACACTCCACTGCCATTCCCCACAGTCAGACTTCTTCGCCTTTTTCTCTGGATGGAGACAAGAAACCAAGCCAGAGAAGTTCTCAGTACCCAAATCATACAGCATACTTTGGTTAAGTCGCCTAAACTTAACCAAAGTCACAGTACCTGGAGGGGTGAGTAAGGAAGACATTTGTAACACAATGGCCTTAAAAGCAAAAGGTCTGACATCCTCTTCACAATTCTGCAGAGACAGGTCAGCCCCTTTGAGTCCAAAGCAGGATGATCATTCAAATTCAGTCCCACTGCCATGTTTACTAGTGCATTCAAATATTCTCAAGTGGATTCTCATCTTCAGAAATCTAAAAACCCACAGGGATCACTGACCAAAACATGCAAAATGGATCTCACTCAGAAAGCTCTGCCTCCAGTAGCTGGTGGCATGCAAATATCCTCAGTTCCAGCTGAAGCACTATACACTAAACAATGAGAAATCTATGTGCTGAAATTGTGTATCAGAGGATTTGAGCACCTCCATGAAACAGCTGTGGGATGCAAATTTTTCATTTGTCACATGTCACATTTTATAACAGAATACTTCAAAGGCAAAGAAGCTACAGAGGGAAGTGTACTCAAAGTTAATTCAGGTTGGTTTGTTGCTCAAGGAAAAAAGTAAGCATCATGATTTTATTTAGATCCTTAAACAAAAGTCCTATGAGAAAAGATAGCAATGTTATGAAACCCAAGGATTCACAAAAATTATTACTTAGGTCCCTAAATCATCACAAGTAACTGCAAATATACTTATATAAAATTTTTTTTCTTCTATCTTGCATGTTTATGCTTCCATTTTCTCATGTTTCCACAAAGCCAAAATGGTTAAAAAGTTCCTTTTTTTTTACCGGGAACACTAATTCTGATGGACTCCCAGTTCATATTATCTGGTATGTAAGTTGCCTGAAAATAATAAGACCTTAAGAAAAATACCGAAAAATATGTTTTTTAAAAAATGTCAAAACTGAGTTTGACAGATATGAATTTCCCACCCTGGGCCAGTTTCTCTTATAATGAGGTCTGAGTTCATCACTGACAGAAAGCAACTACTGCTGGATGTCTGGCTGTCTGTGCAACAGCGAGTTAGTACAATTCTTTGTCAGAGGATTTCCACATCACACAGCATTAGTGTAGCACTGTCATATATAACACTGAGCAAGTGACATAACTGCTCTTTCATCACTCCTGTTTGGTTCCCCCTAAGTCAAGCATGAAACTATTAACAGAGCACATTTTAAGCTGCTTTGCACTATCCACTGTGTGATAAACCACAGACTCCAATCTCTGGGGCTGTCAAGCTGCCACTTGACATGGAAACCCCTTTCTCTTTCCCTATTTAACACAAACCAACATGTCACAGCCAAAAACCCTACCCTGATGTCAAAAGGCTAACAAATGATCTGATTTCATAACAAAACCAGAAGCATTTGACATTCTCACACGCATGCAATCTATCTTGGGGATTAACTCAGAGTCAGACTGGACCTTACCTGGTTTCTCTTTCTTGCCAGCCTCAGTGGTACTCACAGCTGCCAGAAGGAAAACAAGTGCCAGGAGGGCAGCAGTGAACATTCGACGTTGCTGCTGTTGCTGTTGCATTCTGCAGATTAACGACAGAGGAAAAAAATGGTTAGTGAGACTGTAAAAAGTGGGACTCCAACTAAAGCATTTTTGGGAAGCTCTGCTTCAGGACCACAGGATACAAGCAGATAATTAGCTATTGTCAGAATGGGCAATTATCTCCACTGCAGAGAGAATACAGGGATTTTTAACTATTTTCCAGCCTGTGTAACCAAATCCCTGATCTACAGCACTGATGTTATTGGAGGAGTTTTGCCATGAGAAGTTCTGTAACTACTGCTTGTCTTCTAAAAACCTGCAAGAGAAACAAAGATCCTGACAGGTCTGGAACTCCTCTCTTCTTTTCTGACCTCTGGCTGTGTGAAAATAAGCAAAACATACACTTCATTTTCGGTTTACCAATTCATTTGACGTAGGGAACAGTCTACTGCCCCCCTTGCAAGGGTTGAAGTTCCTATTAGGCTTAGGTGACATCTGAAAAGAGCTTCTTTTACAAAAACTTATATAGATGATATGTGATGCATTATCTTAATTGTCATTGGCATGTTGCTACATGCTTCTTCCTTCTCCTCCAATTAGTGTCTCTTCATAATATAAATTAAGCTAATTGTTTGAAATGCAAAGTAGGCACAGAGATAGGACTTGCACACACTGCTAGAGGCTATCCATAGCATGCTAATAAACCTGAAATCTGGATTTGGGAAGCAAATATTCAAATACAAAAAGGTATTAAATACATTTGCTTGGGATTGAAGCATCAGTCATTAATCAATCACCAAAAGTCATTCTGAGCTTTCCCTTTCGTGTTTCTATAATTTGCATTGTCTCATTTTGGCACTGTTTAACAGAACACAGGGCCTTCAATACATATGTTAAAAATAAGAAACCTTCCCCTTTCCTAGASACATCTCTCCAGTAGGCAGGCAGGTACCAAGACAGTGGACTACAGATTGCTTGGATGAAAGGAAGGTTTCTCCAATATTTTCATTTTGTTTTTCTCCAAACCAGGACCCATGACGTTCATGTTACACCAGCTTTCAGAGGAGGGGTAACACTGCCACTAAGACAGTCTTTAAAACTCAGCTAGACTGATATTTACAGAGAGTTTAATGGCAGCCTGATCTCATTCTGCTGAGCACAGCAGCTGTGGAGGAGAAATATTTCTCAACACGAACAAAGAACAAAATGTATTTGAAATTTAATTTGGCACTCCTCAGTATTCTCTGCTGGCAACCTCTTGGTCAAATGCAACATAATTATAACTGACATGGAAAACAGGACAGGAATCCCAAACATGAAGACTTTTAAATTTCTGGCTTTAATATCATTCTAGAAGTCAGATGAGACAACTTAATAGCTGTGTTGAAATGAAGTTCATTTGAAGACTGAAGAGGCCTGGCATTCAAATGTCTGAAAGAGCCGTCATTAGGACCAGTTTCATTTACTTCAAAAGAAAGTATCATTTCCCATGAAGAAGAAGAAGAAAGCACCACCATTGTTCCCAGCAAACTCAGAGCCCAGAGTAGAGCACGTGAGTTGCCAGAGAGCTTGGGTTTGTTTTTCCTTTTCTTCTGCTGCAAGTTTCCACTCAGAGCCTCTCATGTTTCACAGAAAAGTAATAAAATAAATGAAACAGATACATAAATAAATACATTWAAAAAAGCAATTAAAAACTAAATATGCAACCTGCCTTTTAGCTCAGCTTACTTCAAATTGCTTTTCCATAATCAAATGAGCACCTCTTTCATGAGGAAAGACTGAGAGAATTGCGTTTGTGCAGCCTGAAAAAGAGAAGGCTTGGGGGGTGACCTAATTGCAGCCTTCCAGGACCTAAAGGGAGCTCCTGAGAAAGATGAAGAGAGGAGCATGTAGTGACAGAACAAAGAGGAATTAATTCAAATTGAGAGTAAGGTTAGATTAGATATTAGGAAAAAAATCTTTACTGTGACCATGGYGAGGCACTGGAACAGGTTATCCAAGGAAGTTGTGAAAGCCTTATGCCTGGAAGTGTTCAAGGCTAAGCTGGATGGACTGCTGAGCAAGTAATCTAGTAAAAAGGTGTCCCTGCCCATGACAGGGGGTTGGAATTAAATGATCCTCAAGACCCCTTCCAATCCAAACCATTCTATGATTCAAACACAGTCGCCATACAATTTAAAAACTAAACTCCACACTCAGTTCCTTGTCTCTTTCTTTTGGGGGAGCTTCCCCACCAGTAACACTGCACATTCCCTAACACCCCATTTTCACTATAATTTGTCTTCTCAGTTCATCTCTTCCAATCAGCTTCCCAGAATCCTTTGTTGAAGGAGAGAGTTAATTTCATGGAAGCACATAYAGCAGGAGATATAAACACTCTCATATCTCAAGTCACTGTCTGCTGGGTGTCAGAAGCTGAAGCAAAGGCAGCACTAGTGGTTTTACTCTGCAGGATGACACCAAATACAAGATGGTCACGGTTCTGGGGCTGCCTCTACATCCCTGCTGCCCATCCCTGTCACTGAGAGTCTTGGACGATTGTTACTAGGGAAGCTGCCTCATATTAAGTTGAAAGGGACTCAAATTTAAATCAGACTGACATTCTTTTCAGCAAAACAGATGGGGAAAATAGTTAGGTTTTGGAGTCTGAAACATTCCAGAAGCCCTATAAACAAAACCCCACAGAGCCTTAATATAGCATGTTTTCCTAAGACTCAAGACTCCCCTACAGCCAAAACACTTGCCAAATGTCTAATGCAAACACTGAACCTGCAGAGATATAGATATTTTGTCTCTCTGCAGAGACCCAGGCTGCTTCCTGAAGTGCCTTTCCTCTACCCACAAGTGAAAAGCCATGTTGTACAAATGGAGACTTTGCCTCACACCGCACCAACACTCGAATATGATGTAAGCAGTACAACCAYAGAAAACCATTTAACTGTTTTGCAATTGTAAACAGCAAAGGTGGGTGCTCTCACTAAATTACAAGCAGCCCATATGTAGTACTCACAAAATAGTAGGGGTTTGTTCCAAAAGACTAGAAAATGCCATCTACCAGCAAGTATGTGAGTCCAATGTTCAGTTTTTCTTGCAAATATTTTAGTTGGCAGTTAAAAGATAGATTAAGATTAAAAACTCACCAGACGAGACTTGTTTCTTCAAACAATATATTCTACTGAACATAACTGTGTATTTTTTTGTTTACTTTTTCAAAATTCAAAGGTGACAGTTCTTCCTTTTTTATTAGAATCTTTGATAACATTTTCTGTTCAACTACTGATTTAAAGAACTGCTAGAACTGGTTAAATGACAAAAATGGTTACACTAGAGACAAAATGGACTCCTCCTGGATATTTTGATTTTTGTAATGAGCCCTCTGGCTACACCAAGGGTAACAAGTAAATCATGTGCCATGAGAGGAAAGCATTTCTAAAWTCCTGTATGACAGCCCCTAAACAGAGCAAGGTGGCAGCATTTAAACACATGGCAGGGGTATTTACAACCACAGAAAGACAAAGATAAAAGTGAAAGAAAGAAAAGAGATTTTTGAGGCATGGGCTGCTACAGGAAACTTCAGAAGAGAGAAAAGGTAAAGAGAGAGAAAGAGAGCTTAGAACAGTTTAAGTGGGAAGTTGGAACAACATGAAGAAAAGAGAGTGAGCAATCACATAAAGAGAACCAAAACAGGAAAGAGAGAGAAATGGTTAATGATAGTTAAACAATAAACCAGAGAGTGTTAAAAACGCATGAAGTGTAAAATGAAGGGAGAATTGAAGACCAGCTGAGATAGACCACAGCAAGCAGCTTCTTGCAGCAACAATAAGGCATAGGAATTACTTCAGGCTTACAGCTGATTTCACAGTCAATCTCTGATTGGGAGTAAAAAATGAAAGGAAAATTTTAAAATGGCAGGCAATCAGAGAATTAATGGCTTAATCAACCAGCCATCCATCCATGGTTTCAATTACATTTGAGCCTCAGAAAGAGAATCAGGCAGAAATCACTCCATGGCTGCAGTTTAAGGGACTTTTTGAGCAGAGCTTGAGCCTCCCACTTTAAATCCCACACTAGCCCCAGCCTGATTTTACAATCCCACTCAAGTGGGCAACCCAAGGCAGCACAGGCACTCCCATGCTGTTCTTCTTAGACCTCTGGATCTCTGCTAGAGCCAGTCAAACTTGCCAGAGCGACTCAATCTKCACTTAGACAACAATTAACTCACATCCAGGTACTCCTGAATCTGAACAACTCCTTGTTAAACACAAGCATTCAGAACAAAGCAGACAGCTTTGGATGAAGCTCTATTGGTGAGCAAGAGTTTATTTTTCCCAGCCTGACTGAAGGTGGCATATGCAACACATCCCAGGAYCACAGATGCCTTTTACAGGTGGCTTTTTTTGCTGTTAATAACTTTTATGCACAAACCTTTCCCTTCATCTGTTCTTTCCAAAGCAACTGGCAAGGACCCAGATTATAGAAGCAAATATATCATTATTAGTCCATATGAGTGCAATCTACCACTCTGAGCAATCAGGTCTTCTCACTTTGTAATAACAACCTGTCCATATCCTCCAGCTTTTCCAGTATAACGTGCCAAACACCAGCTGTGGTGATGATACTGTTAAGCTGCATCTATAGCAAGACTGAAGGTATTGCCATTGCTAATCATGGGCCATTGGCTCTGGAGTGAGTTTGCTAGAGCTCTGGACCAAGGCTTGATGGGATTTGCCTTCTCTGAGCATTCCTTGGCCTGTCCACAGCTTTGTCATGTTTGCTTCAGCTGCAACAGCATTTCTTCTAATTGACCAACCAGCTGTGGCTGATTTGATTTGCTTTTCTTTGTCATTGTATGGAGCCACACAGGTTTTGTGACTCTATTATGATAATATCTTATAAAGAAATGCAGGGCTGGTATGTTAGCAAAGGCCTTGAGAAATGGAGACACAGGATACAGTGCAGAGGAATACAGATGTGGAAGACATCTGGCATACCAGCTTATCAACAGAGACAAAAACACTTGCTATAAACATCTGTCCCAAGGTCAGATAAAGAAATCCAGACATGGGCCTGGGCAAAACTGGATATCACACAGAATCACAAAATCACAGAATAATGAGGTTGCAAGAGACCTCTAAGATCGTTGAGTGCAACCTCCGCCCTAACACCTCAACTAGACTATAGCACCAAGTGCCATGTCCAGTCTTTTTTTAAACACATCCAAAGATGGCAATTCTACCACTTGCCTGGGAAGAGCATTCCAGTACTTTATTATTCTTTCGGTGAAAATTTTTTTCCTAAAAAATATATAAAAGATATAGGGGTAAGAAAGAGAAAGCAGAAATAGTTTCCAATATACCTAAAAGGTGTAATCTCTAGGAAGTTTGGATATAACAAGACTGCAGACCAATGAAGAGAGAGAAAGGTATCAAAGCATGCGAGCAAACATCAAAAAAAAATCTCAACCCCAGACTGATCCTAGAGCAAGGAAAAAGAAACCAGCCACATGAACATCCTCCTGGACAAGGACCCCAGAGGATAGCAGGTCACCATAACAATCTCTACCACCCACACAATGAAATCATCAACCTGAGGGCTAAGAAGAGCTGGGGAAGGGTCAGCATAACATCAGGAAAAGCAGTTGAATCTAAGTGTATTTATAACAATTTAACTGGTGGTGGCATTGTTGTTAACATTATTATAACACCTGCATAGATATAATCTTTTTCTGCAATAATTACATCCACACTAATAACAATCCTTGGATTAAACCATTAAGATTTAAATTATACTAACAATAAATCTTTGGCTTAATATAACTATATAAAAAAGGTATGGTTCCTCTTTTGCAGTAAACAATATTTTGAGCCATGACTCCCAGCTTCACACACTATTATTTTCATCCCATGACCACAAATAAAAATGCATCCCAGGTGCAGATTTAAGAAGTTCCTGCAACCCATTATTTTTCTTCAAAACACTGTTCAATTTGAGTCCTCTTTAAACTCCCTGTCCACTTTAGAACTAACTTTTGCATTAATCCTTCTTTTTTCCTGCTTGAATGAATAATTTCTCATCAAGTCCCACAACAAATACTTTAATAAATTACAGTTTGATTAGTGCCAKATTAGTCATATCTACAAAATCAGTTTTTAAATGAGCTAGTTTGGGACATCAATCTCCTTTCAGTAAACACATGCTGTGTTTAATGAAACTTAGTATTTAATTCCAGTTCTTAAATTATTCTCCTATTCAAAATGTGCTCTATTTTGCAGTCCATTGAGGGCAGATGTCTGCAGCTACCTGGATCTGCTTCTTTCCCTCTTCTTAAATGTAAATATTTCATTTGCTAAACTGCAGTTGTACAACAGCAGGAAATAAAATTTGATCCATGGTTTGATGATCTTAATGAATCTGAAATATCWCATGCCATTTTTTTATAGTAGTCAGAGAGGGAAACACAAGTTTTCTCTGTAAAAGAGAAATTAAGAGCAGGTGGCTCCTGGGAGTTTTACCACAGAAACACTTGAAGAATCTCACTTGAAGAGTCTTTTGCTTCTCCAGGTCTTTATCTCATTCACCATCCACTGCATGCCCCTATGTCCCACCTGGTCCCCCGTATGGAGAACTGAGGCAAAATCGAGCACGCTTCTGGAGCCAGACCTTTATGAGCCATAATCTTACTGTTGTAGCATGCTCCCTCTTCCTTCACACTCATTCACATTTCCTTTGTTGTCTTTATTTGCACTAGTAGGAAAATATAATTAAAAAGCTAGATTTGCTCTTCATTGCCCTTGCAAGATTTAAGCCAGCTTAGTTTTTGGTGAGTCTCAGCAATCTTCCATGTCTGGACTTTCAAGACACTACTTTATAGGATGATCACTGCCATTTTTTAAAATTTCTGCAAGCTCACAATAGCACTTCAGTGGACTGATACCCAGTTAGTTATGGAATTCTGCTCTACAGCTTTTCCCCCCACTCTTTTTCTTGAGGAAACAAATTTCAATTTTATTTCTAGCTTGATAGAACTAAATTTTAATCAGTCCTTTATTAAAAAATTTGCATCAGTACAACACATGTGTTTAAATTCACAAAAGCCAACTTTTAAATTTTAAAACTTGAATCAGATCTATATTCATGCTCTGATGAAACTTAAAGCAAATCAGCTTGCTAACACTTGATAAAAATAGTTATTTTTAGGGATAAACTTTAAGATGAGATATAAGATCATACTGAATCAAATTCTAAAATAGCTCAGCTTTTTAGAGTTCTATATTAGGTGATAAAGAAATCACATCAACACATTTTAGCACCTATTACTATTAGCACTTTTTACCTTCTAATTTAAGTTGTGAAAGATAAATCTTTCTGTTATGAAAGATCTCCTATTTAACCTGTGCATAATCACACAAGGGCTTCTAACAAAAGTTATCCATACTCAACTTTGGGAGACACAAAGCTAGGAGATGTTTTTCCATACTCTTCCAAGATAAGATTCACATGACTGCCTTATGTATCACAGAATCACAGAGTGTGCTGAGTTGAGGAAGACCCATAAGGACCATCAAATCCACCTGGCCCTGCACAGGACACCCCAAGAACATCCTCCAAACACTTCCTGAGCTCTGTCAGGCTTGGTGCTGACACTGCTTCCCTGGGAGCCTGCTCAGTGCGCAACCACCCTCTGCGGGAAAAACCTCTTCCTGATTATCCAACCTAAACCTCTTCCAACCAGCTTCAGGCTGTTTTGTCGAGTCCTGTCCCTGATCATGAGAGGGAAGATACATGTGGTATCTTGTCTCAGTACCTGACCCTCCACTGCTCCTCACTGAAGACCACAGTGAGGTCTCCCCTCAGTTTCTTCTCCAGGCTGAACAAAACAAGTATACCAATAGCTTGCTTTTAATAATTTATTTAGTGTATATCATTAATTTCCAGCTATGTTTCCTTTGCTGTGGTTTCTCTATTTTTGGAACCTTTTCTGGACGTTCCAGTTCTGTTAACCAGTCATGACTACCACTACAGAGTGTGTGGGGGCTAACCCAATAATTTTTATTTGCAACTATTACACCTCTTTCCAGCTTCTCTAACTAATTTCCCAGGCCACCCACACCTGATATTTCTCTCTGTTCTCACCCAAATCTGTTTCAAGTTCCAACTTCTCCTTAACTGCTTTCCAACCTGACTACTCTGATTTATAATCTAATTTAGTTCTTTGCCTTGTCTACCCTGCCATTGTAGTGTCATTCTTTTATCCAATGCAAAATCTATATTTACCTTACTTTTCATTTCCTGAGTATTAAAAGAAGACTTAGACATCACATACATTTCGCTGTAAACTTTTTTTAAGGGTAAAGTTCACCAAACTCTTTTGAGAGTTCACCAAACTCTTCTCAGAGCTCAAAATCTTGAGTCTCCATCATTTTATCACACCTTCATGTACCAAAGAAAGGCTGTGTTCATTTAAARCTCTTACTATAGCCTTAGTGATCCAAGTCCAAGTCTGAGCCAAGATTTAAAGAAAGAAAGAATTTAATTATAATAACTGACTGTTCACCAAATGGTCTCTCTCTGGCTGAAAAAAACCCATGTCTTAATCTCATTTATAACAATAGTGATCATTCAGAATGATTTTGTTAAAGAAAACCTACTATGAAAATGACAAAACACTGAGTTTTCTTCTTTTGACAAAGTAATTAATGAAATTATATTTTACACTTGGGTAGGTAGGGGTGAATGGGTTGGTCAGTGTATCAAACACCTCCATATTAATTCAGAGACCTGAAGCCCCTGCATTTCTGCCCAAAGCTAAACCGGTGTGCTCATTTTTTACACTTCTGTGACTTTTCTGAGAGGGCTCGGTTTCCCCTTGGCCCACGGCAATGAAATTTTGGCAGCTCCATCGCTAACTCCAAACACTGGATGCCAGTACTCTGAACCTGTGTGCTAACAAGACAGTTCAAGCCATGTAGGAAACTGAAAATAAGCTCCCTGCACTTCAGCCCTGGAGCAGAGCCAGCACCCCAACAACAGCCTTCAGGTCCCCGTTTCAAAACACACAACCCAGTGCAGCTGACTGGTCATCCTGTCTGGGAAAATGGTAAGAGAATTAATTAGAGAAATTCAACTAGCAGCCACTTTTCAGGTTTTCTTCTTTTCTTCCTCTACCTTGTTTCCAGCTAGGGGTTGAGAGAGAGACCATCACACATGGAAGCAGCTCCAGCAATGCTCTCCCTCCACCCAGGAGAGGAAAAGCTGGCAAGCAGCAGCTGGCAGGGAAGAGGCAATTGCTTCAAGGTGAGCCAGTGCTGGAAAGAGTTGGGTAAGCAGCAATTTATTCTGCAGTACACTGGCAAATTTGAAAAATATAAAATTGAGTGTAACTATCTGTTTGTGGCTACTGATCAGCGAGGGAGATGTGAGAAAGCTCTAGAAGGCTGAAAATATATTTGGAAAACCTTCTGTATTTTTAAACTCGCATTTATGCTCAGCTACAGCACAGAGTGCCATAAGAACAAGCAAGAATTAAACAGTTAGCTAAAAGGGRAAAAAAATCATAGCATGACCCTTCTGATAAGCCCAAGTCAAACACTTCATTTCAAAAATTGCAGTGTGGGGGAYAACATTTTTCAACATGTAACTAATTCTATGTTCTCTTTTCAACATGGACATTATTAAGGGCCAGAAAAATGAGCAATGAGGCCAGGGAACGATGCCAATGCCATAAAGTAAGTTGGGAACCAAGAGTGACATGCCTGAAGAAAATTACTAACACGCAAACAAAAAAAAAAAAAAAAAAACCCAAAAGTCAGCACTCATCAGAACCCTCACTTATTCAAAGAAGCGTAAGAATCTGGTACCAGTTCTCAAAAAAAAAAAAAAAACCCCAACAAAAAACAAGGACCTATAAACACAACCCATCTAGTTTTGTTCAAGTAAATAAACTAATTAGTTCATTTGTGGATAACAGTACCCCTAGTCTTTGATAT
Organism: Cardinalis cardinalis; assembly: GCA_014549065.1. Lineage (NCBI taxonomy): Eukaryota > Metazoa > Chordata > Aves > Passeriformes > Cardinalidae > Cardinalis > Cardinalis cardinalis. The sequence continues at coordinate 230,537 of JACDOX010000139.1, forward strand.
TTGCTTAGCTGATTGCATATTTGTCTCTCACATCAGGCTAAGGCAAATACACATACTGTGGATATTTTATATTTCTAGATCCCCAGACCCAAATGAATAGTTCAAGTTGATAACAGACATCCCTAGGTACATGGGTTCTGCCTTTAAATGCTGAGCATAATTTAGACTGGTGCAAGACTCAAGAAAATGGACGGTACAAACAAATACAGATGGAACATTTCTTTCATTTCTCCAAAATGTTCCATGGGAGAGCATCAGTTTCCACAGGATAATAAGCCTTTGAAAGCATTCTTATGAATTAAAACAAATTTATGTGTGTTTTTATAAGCTCACTACTATACATCTTCATTCCCTTCCATTAAAAAATTAAATAAATAATAAATATGTAAATAATTTTATGTAAGCTATACAGAGGACCCTACTGCTATTTTTATCTGGTCAAAGAATAATGAATCACTTATAAAAGGTGGCATTTTCAGGGGTCAAAATTTACCATTCACGCACTACAGCTGTGAACAAGACATAATGGTAGCAAATAGTTTCTTCCTCAAAGGAAAAGTGTAGTAAGTGGAAACATAGTGCTAAACAAACACAACAGGCAGCACCTTGATTAAAAGGCCCAAGAATTAAAAATCTGGAGTGGAAATGGTCAAAACTTCCAAGGGGATTAAAAATGTTATGCTTCTCTCTTTCCAGACCTCCAACATGAGATTTTTAAAAAGTGATTTTATTTTTCAGAAAGCCTAGGGAACAACATCTAATATTTCCAAGCAGTGATAATAAATACCCAACTAACAACCTAGCAACAACAAAAAAAAAACATTCAGTATCATAAACTGATGTTAAGAAACCAGCCATGTCTATAAAGGGATGAAAAAACATGCTGTGCTTTCAAAAAGCATTACATTTCTTTAATGCAAAAGGGATGGTTGCTATTTTTTCTGCTGGTCCCCAGTGAGTGTACAGAGATCACTTTCTTAGCCCTGGACTTCAAAAAATGTCTTAGAAATGAGATTTTTGAAATGGACATTGCTGTTGAAATCAGTTTCCTCTCATTCCCTGAGCTCTTATTTTGTTCTCATCCACAACCCACACATTTTCTTCCTCTCTTTTGCTCTTTGTGAGTCTGAGCAAGTCTGAATTGATAACTAATACAGTTCTGCAACTTCCTCTTCTATTAACCTTCCACTCCTACTGCTCCAGCTTCAAGGTTGAAGAAACAAAACAAAAACCCAAACTGACTCATATTTCAGTTCATTCTACTATATTTCCAAATCTTAACTGAAAAAGACATTTTAAGCCACTTGTTACTGCACTTTTTTCCCCTTCCTGCTCTTCCCACAACAATCACGGCTGGCGTCTCAGAATCAACAAAATCACAGTGGGTTACTTAGCTTTTCATTTCTCCAGGACTAAAGATTAGACACTCCTGGACCTGCTCACCAGGAAGACCACAGGACCTCCATTCCCTCCAAAGGTTTTTGTTTCAGTGACAGAGAGGCCAGGTTTCTGACTGAACTCTCCTGTGCATCCTCTGCATCAGTTTCTCCCCTCATGCTGTGGTCAGGAGTACCACAGTGACTGCTAAACCCTCTCTCTCTATTCCCTTTCAACTCTGCTCTCCCAAGGTGCAAAAGATGTAATTACTTGATGATGCCAGAAGGAAAACAGGCTCTTAGTAGTTATTCTTTCTGCCTCTTTTCACACCTCAAACTACCTGTGGTTCTGCTCTTCTTAATGATGTTCTGGTTGGCTGAGATGGTTAAAATGCAAAGAATTTTTTCATGGTTTTCCAAACTCTGATAACTGACCAGATCCCAACTACTCCACTATGATGACACTACAAGACCAGGAAAGGGCAAATAAATACTTTTATAGAGAGCCTTCCGATATAAAGAATATTGCTGACACCTCCTTGACTACCTAATGTGTTTTCATCTACCAGAGATTGATTTGGGTACCTTCTGAAAAATGTCAGAGTAAGGAGAGGCATATTCCCATTAACTTGCTAAACAGAATGTAGAAAAGAGTCTCTCACTCTCCCTGTCTATCCAAGATAAGTTTTCTTTACTCATATAAATTCATTTATTGAAACAGAGCAAGCTTATGAAGCCCCATTTTCCTGTACATTGCAGTTGTAACAATGCCCTGTGGGTATCAGAGTCAGGAAGGAAAAACAAAAAGGAGCAATCAAGGAGCAATTTTTGTAACTGGGTCCAGAGCCAAAGATTATTACTGATACTGTGAGGACACAAACCATGTGCAGACATACTCTGATGTCACCACAGTCCCAGTGGTCACACCACCATTGTGAATAAATCATGGTTTGAGAGCTGTTTAAGCTGTGACATGATTTGCATAATGAACAGCTGTACTGTACAAGCCAAACAGATGCCTCCACTGTATTTTTATTTTCATTTTCTCCCTCTGCCCCAATGAAGACATTTTYGGCTCAATGGCAGGAGGCAAATCACAGCATCTGTCACTATCCTCACTTCTGCATCTATGGAACAAGGATAATAGCACTTGCCTCCCTTAAAAGGACATTGAGAAACCCATAATAAAAATGATTATGTGAAGAGGGGATAATTTTATTAGCCAGCATCAGCTGCAGCTTGCTCTACTTTCCTGCATCTCATGCCTCCATGGTTCCAGGTTTTGAGCAGGGTAGCCAGACTCCCTCAAGCAGAGGAGAGCAGCAGGAACACTGTGAAACTCCCAGAGGCTCAGCATGCTGCTAAAGGAAAGCTGCCAGACTCAGCAGAACCTCCTTATCTCTGATAACTACCTTCCTCCAAAAGTAAACAAATTTTGGCAAATATTTGAGTTTTGATGTGCCTCAGATGACTGTCAGGTTGGAGAATTTTTACTAGTTTGTTTGATTGGGTTTTTTTTAATCTTCAAATCAGGCTCTGGGAAATAGGCCATACCCATAAAGAAAATAACCCATTTTATTTCATTTATTCAATATGACTCTGCCTTCTTTGCTGTTTATCCCTTCAGATGACATTCCAAAATCCGCAGTACAGTCAGAAAACAATCTAACCTGAAAGCACAGAGCCTCTCACCAATGCTCTCTATTAATCTTCCCAAGGGACTTTATTTATATTTTCTTTTTTCAGAGAAATTGTCTCTTTGCTTCAAGTGACAAGCATCAGGGCATTGGGACAGCTATGCATAAATGAATTAGGAAAAAATTAAATAAACTGAAACAAAGGCTACGTGAAATGAAATCTGTGTCTCAGCCTTGTTGTGACACAGGGCTAGAATGTGTATTTAAATCCTTCTCTTCCAGAAACAGTGAGCAGAGGGCAGCAGTTGTGTGGCATGTTATCTCATCTCTGCCAGTCAGCAAACAGCACCTCCAAAGCACAAACGCCCTCCAGTGTGACACCAGTCAGCAAATAAAGCCAAAAGTCCAGACCTTGTGTTCTGCAATTGACTCATAGAAACATTGAATATTTTAGGTTGGAAATCCATTTAAGATCATCAAGTTAAACCATCAACCTAGACTGCCAAGACCACCACTAATCCATGTCTCTCAGTGCCACATCTTCACATTACAGGGATGACTCAACCACTTCCCTGGGCAGCCTCTTCCAGTGCTTGACAGCCCCTTCAGAGAAGAAATATTTTGTAATATTCCATCTAAACCTCCCTTGGTGCAACTTGAGGACATTTCTGCTCATCCTATCACCTGTTACTTGGGAAAAGAGACTGACCCTGACCTTGCCACAACCTCCTGTCAGGTACCTCACAGCCCTTCCCACTAGCTAGAACTTAAGGGACTGCCTCACTTATCCCAGTGCAACTTTAGCAACTAAGTTGGACCCTCCCTCAAATTCATGAAAGAGCATTCATCATATAATTTAATAGCAGCAAAATGAGTTGGGATGGCCTGCCATTTCCTTTCCAGTTATTGGAGACAGGCCAGTGCTCACTGTGACCTTATCAGGGCTAGAAAGGAACAACCTTTTCACAGCTGCAGTTCATGAAGCAGCTTCAGGATGTTCACTGATGGTGTCAGCACCACAAAATAGTGCCTCCATCCATGGGAGATTTCTTGTGTCCTAGAAACAAGCAAGCCAGTGGAAGGAAGGAAAGTACAATCAACATCACTTGGAAGAACAGAAACTGAGGTTTATAGACATAAATCAACTTGCTTGTAATTATCCATACAATGTGTGTGACAGAGAGAACTTTCTTCAGAGAAAATAGTCTTTCACCTTAATGAGGGAAACATCCTACACAGAAAATCCCACTTTCAAATATGCCCAGGAAGACAGAGTTGTCCCTGTCCAGTCTGTCACCTTATTGGAATAAGTTTCATTTTTTAATCCAAGGTAAAAAATGTCAAATGATACTGTAGCTATATAATTTCAGATGACAGAGGATGAAGTTGTACAGCATGCAACTTACCTGAGATAAGACTTCAGTGCAGCCTTTTTGGCTTTTGGACAGTTGGGCTTTTTTGTTACTTTCTATAAAAACATTTCTATTTTGGAAGTCAATACATAGCTGCATACTTGCAGCAAAATTTTGGTAGCTACAGAGTAAGGCTGCAGTCTGTATTATTATTGAAAGGACACTGTACCTCAGCTACACTCCAGCAATGCAACAGGCCAAAATACATTCAATTCTTTAAAAGTCTATTTTCATCTACCCAACAAGGGTGGGAACATGTCTTCATGGCTGATTTGTCTTCTCTGTAATCATCCTTATCTGGTAGAAAGTTGTGGAAAAATTAAGAAACTCCATTCAAATGAAAAATTCCTGTCTGACATCCCTGCTCTAAACGGAGGGACACCATTTCACTCTGTCCTTTCCATTACCCTTTCAAGTCTCATCTTCTCCAATCACAGAAATGCCCCTTTCCTCTTTGTTCCTTTACCCTTGCACACACATTTTTAAAGAGAATGTCCTTACCAGTTCTTCTGCACCTCATGGCTGCTTTAGCTTGCAGAGTTCTCTCAAGACTGCTAACACAACCCTTTTTAAACAAATAAAATAAAATAAAATGTCCTCTCTCTAAACTGGAAGGTAGCATTTACCAAACCACAGGAAGGTGAGAGCTCCTAAGGGAAGTTACATTTTTCCAAAACCAGACACACATTCTATTCCATCTATGTCTCTGATACTAAGAATAATTTCTAGAATTGGGAGAACATAAAACAACACCACAAGAGGAAAAAATTGGAGGAGTTATTTATGCTATTATGTATTTAACAAATTCTTTGATGGGAAGATCATACAACAATAATCAGAAAACTGATATTTCTTGCCAATGCAAAATTTGCAACACAAAGGTGAAATTCCTCTTAACATGTGGGCAGACAAATACACACTTCACACTGTTCCCATTGTCTTCATTCTGCATCTGCCACAGATCTCAGTATTCAATGTGAAATTAGGAGACAGAAAATCTCAGGGAGACAACTGGAGACTTTGGCAGATAACAGGGTGAGAACCAGACCCATTGTTAGCCTGAGAGTCCAAACAGGAGAACTAAATACTCAAAAAAGAAAGAAAAAAAGTATTAAACAGTGACTCTTAAGACCACTATCTTTGGTGGAGAGAGTTAATACCTAGGTGAAAATAACAAAATGACCCAAGAACTACTTTTAAGTTTCCTCAAGATTCACATAAATACAAATGCAACAGGTCACACGTGAAAAGCTTTCTACAGAGCTGTCTTTCCAAACCATAATGGCCAAAGAGGTATTTTAGTTCATTTTTGTTTCCTTTTTTTTGAATGATGTCCAGATTCTGCACAGACTTGTGTGATACAAGTCATACTAATGTGTATCATCACAGTATTACAGAATCAGCCAGGAGATGCCAGAAAGATAAGGTTGCATTTAGGAAGGAAGAAGTTGGCATTTTTAACCTCCAAAGAGAGGCTGCAGCCTGGAGGATGTTGAAATACTGCTGAAAGGCAGGTTTCATTTAAATTGAGTTCTTATTAACATATAAATAATGTGATTTTTTTAAGTTGCATCTATGCTACATATCCAAATGCAGTAATAACTGAAAGTAAAAAAAAGGGAAAAAATACAGGCTGAGAAAAGCTCAGATTTCTTGATTATCGACTGATGGATTTTTTTTCCCCAGACAATATAATTTTCCACATCTTTCCAAACCAGACTGGTTTTCAACAACCAGGCTCTTGATGAAGCTCTTTGAGAACCACCCCTTTGGCACTTTGAACAATCACTTAGTCACACAAACTTCGTGCTAATTTGCTAGCAGAAAGTAAAAGAAAGAGAAAAATCATTTACGGCTATGCTTAATTTAAAAACAAAATTTTAAAGCTTGGAATATCTGTCTTTGTAATTAATAGCTGTAGTTTTGATTATCGTTTCCTACTCCTCAAAATAGCCCCAGCTACAGCTCAGCGATTTTTCAGGCAGGTACCTCAATCACCCATATAGAGAACTTGTTTTACTACAGATATTTCTGATGGCCTCCAAGGCATTTTCTTGGAAGGTGAGATTATTATGCCCTAAGGAATATTAGAGCATTTTATATCACATGTTTAGCTTGCACAGGAGATATGGGAAACTACCACTATAAAGTGCCTCATAGGACAATATTTATGGCATTCATAKATGCCAGTTTTGGGCTGAAAAGAAAAATATTTCCCAGCCCAACAGAGAGGTAATGTATATCAGGACTCCCTCGCTAAATATCATACTCAAAAGACTGCTAGAAAAGGGCAAGGCAGTATGATATAGAGCAGCCTCTCTTCTTCCTTGTATGAACAGCAGATATTCCAAAAACTTTTAAAACTTAACCTGCAGTCATGAGTAGCTACACTGTGTAACTGCATTTTTCAGTGAATAAAATATTTGCCAAGTGTTATTCAACAGAATTTTCTCCAGAACGCATCTCCCAGCAGAGTTGCAAAACAGTCCTCTTTGTCATGAGTGAAAGAAACTGCTTGTAAGCACTTCAACAATCATAGAGGCAGGATTTTTAGGAAAAAGTTCCAAATTTTTCTGCTCTCTGCATGATGCATGCGGGGATACTTAAGAGATTCAAGTGGTAAAACTCCGTGGCCATACCCATGTTTTTCAGACCATGTTCCTAAAGCTGAAACCCAGGTGGTCTCTTTAGAGCCTGCTGCTGAGTGGAGCTCTAGGGATCACAGTGTTTACACCACTTGGGATGTACAATTTTTTCCCTTCCTCATGCAGACTGCCACTTCTCCTCCCAGTCTTCTGCACTGCTAATACGTGCAGAAATTCAGTACTGTATTTCCCCATATGAAGAGCTTGGCAAGGAAAGACCCTGTGCTCTTGGCAGAAGTTTATCCTGGGATTATGCCAATAAACAATCATTTTCTGGTTGCCACAAGCATCCCATTATTTCAGTTCAGCCATTCAGCCCACTCCAGTTCAGCTCTGTTAGTGCTTCCTTAATAAACCCTTATTATCAGGGGCTTAGGCCTCAGTCATTTGAATTCATGCTCAGCCGGGACTCAGTATTCAGAGACCCAATCCCAATGTCCTTTAAAAAAATATATAATTAAAACACGTACTTGGCCACAGAGCAGAGACAATGAAATTTCATTGGCTGCAAGCTATATTTGCACTCTTAAAGACTTGAGAAAAGCTGGATATTGAGGCTTGTTTTATAAACAACACTTGGAGGCTTTAGTTCTTGCTGAACAGAAATGCCATGGCAGTCTTTTCACCTTCATCCTCCTTTGTAACTATAGCCTTTGTATCTATGTTGTTTACTACACAAATAAATATCTTTTTCTCATCAATTTTAACACCTGTTCCTGGGGCTGGATTTGGTGGGGACAGACAGGACCCAAAAGCCGAAAGCACCTTGAAGCTCTCACGGGGGTAGGTACAGACTGGGGACAGCACCTGAGACAGCTCCTCCTCCTGGGACATAGCTTGGCTGCTCCAGGAGTTTGGTGCCTACTGAGGAGGTAGCTCAAGACACTCATCCGTACAGCATGGGATTTACAGCTTTGATCCAGGAGCCCCAGTTCTCCTGGAAAGCAGCAGGCAGTCTGTCTCACTCAGGGCACCACACACACACTGAATTTATGAGGGGACTTGCCCCAGACTTTGAATTTTAGGTCATCTTCATTTCTGCACAGGTCGATTTAGAAAAACTGTTTGTCTGGAGATTAGTTATAACTCCCAGACTGCAAGGTTTGTCACTGAAAAACTCACAACGACCTCCCTCATGTAGTCCACTGTCCTAAACCCTCTAAAATTTAATTTCTTCTTGATTTTCTATTCTTTACAATAGGGGCGTATAAACCATCAATCACAGTGTTTTGCTGGTCCCAGGCTGGTTGTCTCTGTGTGGTGCTTGCCCAGGACAGGAATAGCAGCATGAATCCCTCAGACAAAGCAAGGGGGGCATCTGCTCCTCTCCAGCAAGTTCTCTTTGTACAAGCTGGATCCTCCAAGACACAGTATTTAAATGCAAAAAGGTGTATCACCCATGGTTCAAATTAGTAAGGCTTTACTGTGTTCCTTCCCTGCCAATATATCCTCCCTCAATATCACATCATCCTTACCACCCTAGAGGCAAGCACCAATGAAACAAATCCTCATCTCCTCCACCCTCTCCTCTCCTTTGCTCTCTGCAATTATAATCAAATATGCAAACCACAGAAAATGGATTCTCTGCCCTGCATCCTAATAAGGGTGGCTAGTGCCCTAGAACAAACTGGCTTGCAAGATGTGGAATTCACTGATGACTTTTGGCGTTAGGAACAGGATAAAAATACAAAGTGTAATAAAAACACATACACATTTTGGACATCTAAAGTGAAATCCTTCTCCATTGGTGCTTCAAGCCTCTCTGCAGGTTACTCCAGAGAATTGTCTGACCTGGGAGGATAGGAAAAGTACACAAGGCTTCTCAAAGAGATGCTTTACTCAAGACAGAATCCCTTGTGAACGCTTTTTGTTTCTGTTCCCATAAACTTAACTGAAACTCTTTACTGCTACTGCTGACTGAGGAATTTGGAGACTGGCATGGCAAAAGCAGCTTTCCAGGGACTGTGCTACTACTGTGAGCCTCCAGAGTAGCAATAAAGACAAGTTAGTGTGTGACTGAAAGACCAATTTCATGGGCTCCTCTCTGGACCCAGGGACCCTTGTCAGAGCAAAGAGCTCCCAAAGGCTCKGGATTCTTCAGCTAGAGCAGAATTACACACACAAGAATCCTGAAACAACAGCAGTGCCATCCGCCTCAAATGAAATCACTGTCATATAAACCTCTGAAATTGAAGCTGTCTAGAAATGCACCAGACCTTGTAAGCTTTCCACTGCTCTTTATACTCTTCATGAGGGATTAGAAAGCTGAACATATTTGTAACTCTAAGTGGCACTTCCCATTGATCCTTTGTTTCTAATTTCTTCCCAGAGGTTTAATAAGCAGAAAAGTGTCATGGTATGCGTGGTTTTTGCAATTTCTGTAAAAAAGGAACTCCATTTCAATGAGTCTCCCAAGAACACAGTCTTTTTTAACTACTGAGTTTTGTCATTTTTCATTTTTGCGAATTGCAAGAAATACCGATGGAGGCAAAAGGCCTTATTAAAACTGCAGTAGCTGAAGTTAATGGGCAGTACTTAGGAGGGAAAGAAGAAAAGGTGAGGGATGTTAACTCTTGATAGCTTTAGTGAAAAGTTATGACCAGTCTTCACTGGTTTATTTCCGCACAGCTCAAACCTGCAATGTAATCAGTCCGTCCTTATACTGCCAACACACCTACCTCCAATGGGAGTGATTTTTCCAGAAACGCCTCAGGATTTTATTGCAAAATCCCAACCAAAGGTTGTTATAATCTGCCACGAATTAAATGCATGATTTCTCATTAGGGAAGATAACTCAAGGGTCCTCGAGGTAGATTCATTTGCAGTAGCTGTATAGGTGCAATACAGCATTGCCCTCTGCTGGATTTTAAGCTGCCTACTCATGCAAAAGGTGCCTCTGGCTAGAGAGGATGATTTTTAAACCAACACTGTACTAATTACCATAGGGGAATATCCTGCCACCAAATAAGGAATGAAATAGTGAATGAATGCTTCTTCCTAAGCATTTTTTCCCCACTGGGCTAGCAGTGCTTCAGCCAAGGGGCAGTGTTGGCTCATTCAGCCCTTCCCCAGCACAGCAACACTCACAGACTATTATGCATCCCCCAGAGGCCAGATACTGCAGAGTGACTTGCACACAGATACACAACATCTAAACAAGCCAAAACTGAATTGTAGGCGAACTCTGGCTGAATTCTGGTACCTACAAGAGTGGTCAGTCACACATGACTGTCACATCCAACTGGGTGTTACCCAACACACAGCATTCCTGTGATACGCAACTTCTATCAACTTTTCTGGGCATCTCCTGATGAAAACTCAAGGGCTGTTTCCAGTCTCTTCATAGCTATGAATACAGAGTCTCTGGACTGATGTAGGATGAGTGTGACAAGAATGAGGAAGGATCTCCTGCTTTTGACTAGGATAATTTTCTTCCTAGTAGCTGGTACAGTGCTGCTTTTTGGGTTTAGTATGCAAATAATGTTGATAAAACACTGATGTTTTACTTGTTGCTAAGTAGTGTTTATACTAAGTCAAAGACTTCTCAGCTTCTCATTCCCTGCCAGCCAGCAGGCTGGAGGTGCACAAGAAGTTGTGAGGGGACACAAACAGGACAGCTGACCACAGCTGACTGAAGAGCTACCCCATACCACAGAATATCACACTCAGTATTTAAAATTGAGAGAAATTGGCCAGGAGGATCCTATCCCTGCTCAGGGATTGTCTGGGCATCAGTCAGTGGGTGGTGAACTACTGCTTTGTGCATGACTTGGGGTTTTATTTCTTTTTTTATTTCTCTCTTTTGTGCTCTCTCCCTTTTCATTACAATTATTATTATTGTTATAAGTATTATATTCTGTTTCAGTTCTTAAACTGTTTTTATCTCAACTCATGGGTCTTACCCTCTTCCCAATTATCCTCCCCTTCCAACAAGCGAAAAAGGTGAGCTACTGGCTGCATGGAACTTAATTGCCAGCTGGGGTTAAACCATGACAGAGAGCAAACTGGATGCAACACAATGATATAAAGCAATTTTTTTTGTCAGTTCCTGCTTTTCATCATCTACCATTTTCTGAATATACCCTGTCTAAATGACTTTTTGGTATAACCAACCAAATGCACACACATATACAAGTCTATAGGCACGCCTATATATGTAAATACTTATTTGAACACAGCTGCCTGCAATGGGTTAATTATACTCATATGACCTAAATAAAGACAACAAATCCCATTTCTGTATTTCCTCAGCTATTATTCTTGCTGATCACCTCAAAGACACAGCAGGGCCTTTTGCATCCTGTAGCTTGATGCTGTACAGAACGGGATCCCATCCAGAGAATCAGGACATCTGCTAATTCAGACTAATATATAGGAAGCTGAGAGTTAGCAAAATAGTGTTGCAGATAAAAAGGAAGTGCAAAAAGAAAGCTCTTTTCCTTTTATACTAATTTCTAGAGTCTACCCTTGCACTTCTTGAGTGGTCCTTTATTTGGTTTCTTCTAACTTTGCTTTTCCCACCATTCTTTCCCCTTTTCACTCTGCCTTATTCTCTCATTTCAATCTCAATTTACCATTTGACTTATTTCCCTTCCTTCACCAAAAATACAGGCAGTATATTCTCTTTGGAATATCTAGTCTGCAAAAGCAGCTGACTGGTTTTTTAGGATTCCCTAATATCCCCAGTTTTCTTAGGATTCTAACTCTGTTATGCCACTAGTGGCTGTGGGAGAAACCCACTTTCTTCATGGGTGGCACTGTTAATAGCGAAAACAACAACAATAAAAACTTCAGTTTCTAAAGACACTTTCTTGCTTCGTTGCTTAATGAGAATATCTGCACTCTAAACAGCCCCTTTCAGCCTGTTTCTCCCTGCAAGGTATTCACAGTTCTCTGTGGGAGGCTTCTTCCTAAAAATAAATGTCATGATTTGTTTTCTCTTATCTTACAGCTAATTAAACGTTGCCACCATAACATTTCACCTTTTCATTGTGCTGCATTTCCAAAGTATCAAACTGCACTTCGGCCTTTTCCTGCTTCTTTTTTTCTCCCTGTACTGCCATGCCAAGAGCAATGGCTGGGGTTTAATTTAAAAATTTTCAACCCCAGCCATATGAAATGAAAAAAAACAAAGCCTACATTGTTTGATCTCTAGAAGTAAGTTAGCAACACAGGTCAAGGTTTGATAATCTAGTGATTTCAGCTTACAAACTGTGCAAAGCAGAAAATTTAACACTGATTAAAGGTCTGCATTGGTACACATCAAAGCATTAAGTGAAGTTGCTAAGAATGTGCTGAAAGGGTGACAGATGGAAGATAAGATATATATACATAGTAAAAAAGAAAGGTGATAAGGTTCACATTATCTAGAAATCAATTCTTAAATACAAAGTCTACCTAGATGCCAAAACAGACTTTCATGGACCAGGAAGACATTAAAGAACACAATTCACAGCATCAGCCCATTTTTTCACTGCTTTGTGTGGTTTTTTTAATTATCTATCCTCATTGAAATTAGTAGGAAAATGATCCATTAATGTTTTATACTCACCTTGAACCAATGACTGGGCAACATGCCAAATCATAAAATCATTCTTGTAATGATGGGAGACACCTAAACATGCAACAATTCCAAAACAGGACCAGTTATTATCAATTGTTTTGGAACTATCAATGGTCACTACGGCCAGTGATGCAGATGATTGCTGCAGTTTAAGACTGAGGGAATAAATCACTATGCAAATATTTCAGCAAAGTGATCCAAGGTGCAAGGCACTGTATATAAAATTCTCACAGTGCCACACTCAGGTTCATTCCCTACTTTACATTCTAAACCACAACCATTCAAATGAAAAAAAAACCCCAAAAAACTAAAAAACAAACCCAAACACATTGCTGCTTAAAACATAAGTTACAAAGACAAACTTTACTTAAGACTGTTCTTGATCTTTGGGCACACTATACTTCATGACTGATTGTATATTTAATTAACTGATTAAATTGACCTTTTTTTCCACAACAGTAGCCATCCATGCGCTATATTGGAAAATGCTTGGTGGTGATGATACATAAGATGCAAAAAATCTTCATGTGACCACTGCCCTGTCCTGAACAACCATGGGGGAAAAAAAAAGATTTTTCAAGGCTTTAGATGGCCACAAATATAATAGTGAAAGTACATCCCTGATACTTTTCACAGCAATGTCAGAAAATCAGTGCAGGAAAACTGTYAAATGGCTGATCTTCCTTGCTCTCCCAGGGTGTGGGTGTCCCAAAAGGTCCTGGCACATTCCAAAGCAATATGCAGAGTCTCTGCAGGACAGGACTGGAGTGGGAGGACTCTGGCAACATGCAGCCTGCTTCTGAGTTAAATGTTGCCAATAGGAAAAGGGGGGAAAATAGTTTGTTCTCTTTATAAATATACCAAATGATTGCATTTGGAAATTATTGCCAACAAGAAGGTAGAAAAAGTCCAGTGTAGTTTACAAAATATCTTGCCTAAAAGAAACAGTATATTTAAGCTTTCCTGAGACTGACTTTTAGTCCCTATCAGAGAAAATACCTATGAGGATTGAGTTCAAGTTACAACTGCAATAAGGCATGAGTAAGGTAGCACAGTCCAAGCAGAAACAGAAAGACTTCCATTCAACTCAGACCTCGTGGCACCATAAATCCTGATGAAATTTGGAAAATGAAAGARTAATGCTGACAGAAGGGCAAGGAACAACCTTCCACTGTCAAAACTTTCAGAAAATTATGCTATTTGTTATTGTTCATCACATGCCAAGAGAAAGCAGAGCCAAAAACTGTTTCATTTACAGACAAAGCCTAAAGTACAGGAAAATTTCATGCATTCATTGTCCCTTCCCACATCAGTTTCTACAAAAATAAAAATAGTAATAATCTTAAAAAAAAATCAAGCCAAAACAAAACAAATCCCAAAACAATAAATGGACCCAGTATCGGATCTTTTCTCATATTTAAAACTGCCAGATCACGTGTTCATGTCTGTAAGGCTGCGTGCTTTAGAAGGTAAAAACCCATATTAAGTGAACTTGCTGCCTTCAATGAATGTGTGGATCTCACAAACTCCCATTATTTTTGTCTGGCAACTTGCTCTGCTGATAGGGTTGATCAGGCAAGTGCTTGCATGTTCAGTCCTAATCTAGGTGTGAGACACCGAAATTCACAAAATGTGTATCTTTTATACCTCTGCTCAGTGCTCAGCAAATGCTGATAACTTCTCAGATGGCAGTGACATTTAAATACAGCTAAACATCACTGAAGCTCAGCTCCATCCTGAGCAGCTGGAATTTTGGAAATCTCTGGCTTCACAGGGCTCATTAGAAGCTAACTTACCTCATTACTTTTTTGCATTACTGCAGCCACACAATCTTCAGCAGCCACTCAGTCAGCAGGCCTTTAAGGATCTCAGCCACACACCCTTCATTCTCCCTGTACATCATCAATCTTAATGATTCTCAGTCCCACTCCTGAGCAATTAGCTCACTAAGGCTGAAGGCACCTTCAGTGATGCGTGCCAGCACAGGAGGCAAGGGGTCAAATACCAAAATCCAGCCCTGCCAGGTCAGGTTTTCCCTTCTGGGTAGTTTGTGACACTGAGACCTGCTGGCTCTTCCCTACATTTTGCTACAAAAAGAGAACCTGTATCTGTTTGCATAATGGATGCATGCATATGAGATTGCTTCTGAGAACATTCCACTCTTTCACTGTTCTAGCAATAGGAGAAACAAAATGACACAGAATATAGAAAAAAGACAAGTTGAGGAAAGAGGATGAAGCATTACCCTGTTTTAAATTCATTAATATTCATATCTTCATCTATGACAGAAAGGAGGAAGAACAGCTTATACTGCCAAGGATCATAACACCAGCTTTCTCATGTATGGATTCAGGGAGGCAAGAGGGAGCGTTCCTGCAGGTAATTAGGCTTGACTGCTAATCACATCAGCCAAAAGTGATGAGAAAATTAGTCTGATGCTCTTCCTAGATTCCCAGAGCAGCACTGCTGGTTACTGTGATGCTCTGATGCACTGCAACCTGCAATACACCCTCACTACCACACGGACAGGACTGGCATTAACTGCAGCCTGCCCTTGGAAAGGATGGAATAAAGCCAGTGCCTCTTCTCCCCCTGCCCTGCTCTACCCCTAGGACCATTTATGGGTCAGGGCAGATAGCCAGCTCCTGATTCACCCCATTGATCTGCCCTCCCACTACAACAGCACAAACCAAAGAAGAGCAGTAATCATTAGCTTCATCTTTTCAGAGTCAACATTTGCCTATTTTGCAGTTTTCCAGAAAAAGTGAAAAGTCACGATTCAGTCACAACAAATCCAGTGAGAAGTGGACAAGAATTTACATTTGTCTGTATCCCTCATCTACTAATCCTTCTAAATATATATTTAAAAAGCAACTATACCACATCACTGCATTTTCACATGACCTGAGGTCTTATTCATTCCTGAAGGTAGAGAGTCAAGTCCTAGCACACAGATATTGCATTACACCTTAAGAGAAACAGTTCCCAAAAGCTGAGAGGGCTGGCACAAAAGCTGTATGTTAGATACACTGAGCACAGGAATCAGTCCCAACTGTGTCACTCAAGGAAAAGACTCTGAACCCTTCCAGGGTAGAGGACTGTGTCACAGATGGCAAAGGCCTAAAACAGATGGTGCAAGAAAGGACTTGGAAGCAAATGACAGTCAGGAATGGGATGGGCCAGGAGACACAGGGACAAGCAGGCTGTGGATTGAGGAGGAAGGCTGATACAGAAAGTCTCCGAATATAAAGCTCAGGCAAGCCAGCTAGGCTTGGATGAGGACACTGGAACTGAGGTAGTTGCTCACCTGCGAGCACATGAGAGCAGGCAAGTTGTTTGTGTGTCCTGAAACTCAACAGAGAAAATGGAGAAAAAATAAATCCTCCCGAAGATTGTCTTCTCAAGCCAAGATGATGACAGCTTAATTATACCGGAACCTACTAAGTTTTAGACTTTAAAAAAAGCACCCTGTAAGATTTCAAAGGATGGAAACACAGTATTTAATAACTGTTACTACCAAACCTCATAGAATTTAAGTGAAAAGCAATTACCCGTAGATGTCAGACTTTTAACCGCTGGAAGATTGGAGTAATTTGATTTCCCCTCATATAAACATTTACATAAGCCAGAGGCTGTCAGGGGATTTAACCATGGGAGTTCTACGTCAGAAGAGTGGGATTTCCAGCATCTATTTCCAGATCTGTGATCCAGGCCACCCTATTTCCTCTCACTCCACCTCTCTCCCTGCCACAGCATAGGCTTGTTGTAAGCAGCTTTCTGCCAGAAGAAGGTTGGATGATGAAGGTAACTACCTCACAAGGCTCAAGGATTATATCTTCATCTTCACTGACCCAGAAATAACCTTAGAAATAAAAAGCAGGACTCTTAGTGAAAAAGCCTGGAGACTGGGGGCAGGAAGGAACAAAACCATCCCAGGAGTTCAAGCCACTTCAGGGGCCAGTTGACAGCAGACCATTCCAAGGCACTCCTAGCACTTTTCCTAGCAGCAATTCACGCTCACAGGTATCAGGGAAGATGCATTTAAGCAGTTTATGTGACCAGGACCTCCTCATACCACCCAGACGGCACAACCATTGAACCATTCCTCTGCATTTACTGGAGGTTTGGACTTGCCTCCATYGCAAAGACAACTCTGATTTAGGTGGCTTCCTACCAAATTTAGCCATTATTAGGCTACTTTGGCTTCCTGGCTCCATGAGCAAAGAAGACACACAGGATGCCTAGAATCTTTGCAGTCCAAAGTGTAACTTTGGTACAAACTACCAGCAGAGGACCAATTTCCCTGCAGCTCCAGGCTGTCCTCCACAGCAATTAGGTCTCTTTGAAGGAGCAAGAACATTATTTCTTCAGACACAGGACTTTATCAGGATGTCAGCGGCTGCGCATGACTGACACAGCAGCTGAAGTGGCAATGTTGCTACTCTTAGTTCCTACAAAAAACYAGTTTAGTATCACTCCTTCCCTTCTCCTTTAAGATAACACAGTACATGCCCTTCTCCTCACCTCATCCATGCTAACAAGTTTTACAATCAACATCCAGCCAGGAATGGAGGCAAAAGTCCTGTGATTTAATGTTCTGCCATGTCTGCTCTTCAGCAAGACACACCCCTAAAAGGAAGGCATGATTACTGCAGCTTGCAAAATGCTGCATTCCTGCATTTTGATCCTCAAAATGGCTTGACAGGAAAGAAAACTGCTTGTGCTTTACCCAATCACTCCTACTACAGCTTCTGCAAGGCAGTGTACTCCCATTCCTCAGATAGCACACAATTAAGCCAGCTTCCTCTTAGCACTAGCCTCTCAAGACAGAGCCAGCATTAACAAGTGGGTTTGCTACAGAGAGAGGAAGAATGCATTCCAAGCAGATATGAAAATACAAAGAAATTTAATAAGACTGAGCAAGGCAATACCCTTGAGGGTGAAACTATGAGACTGTCACATAAAGGAAAGCATACCTGGAAAAGGAAGATCAAAGATAGCAGAACAGATAAATCCAGTCTCTGCAGCAAATCAAATTTCTATTCTTTCTGTCGATTGTCTCAGTTTTTTGTTTGTTTCAGGTGAGTGGAATAGAAGAATAACAGAACCTAAAATCCTGCTAGAGCAGATTTGTTCCAAACAAACATCTCACCAACAAAAGAAGATTAAAATAGGACATAAATCTCTTAAGAAGAAAAAGAGAATAGCCCTGGTTCACCGGCCAGGACACTTGGTACAAGTGCTGCACCTGAGGCACCTTTCTCTGGGGTGATGCTGCACCAAACCCACCATCCTGCAGGTGCAGGGACACCTCCCATCAAATGCCACAATTACAAACACGAGAGCAGCTCCCCTCCTATTCCTGTGCTGCCAAACAGTCTGAGTGCGCTAAAGTAGGCCAATATCTTCCTTATTAACAAAGGAACTCTACACTCTCACTCCCTGCACTGCCTCCTTCTACCTCTCATGTAAAAAAGCCCTCCATTGCCTTTATTCTCCATTCACTTTGTCTCTGGCCTATTTCTGGGGTCCCCCTGGCCTGAGTTTGCATACCTCTGAACCAGGGGTTGCTGTTGCAGTTTTGATCCTTTCTTTCCCTGCCTGCTCCAGCTGCCTTTATTAGCTGCAGCATTTCTCCAAAGTTAGAGCTCTTTCTCTCAGCAGTCCCTCCTTTAGCAGGGAATAATGAACATTACAGCTGATTCTCTCCCTCATTAGAGGAATTTTAACATCTCTAGAGTTACCTTGGACTGGTAGGACTCTCACTCATTCAGTAACATAAGCCTCCATTCTGCCTTTGCCTGTCATTTTAGAGTATTTCTGGCAAATCAAGCTATTCCTTCTCTATCTTCCCTAGCCCCTAAAACAAACAAACAAAAAATGCACACGAATATCACACTTTTCTAATAACTTTCCTAGCACCTCATTTCTACCTCCAGTAGTTACTATATACAGCCTCAATTCTTACTTTTACTCCATTGCAAAGATGCAGGGTTTGTGCAAATTAGTCTGAAAAATCCAGTGCTCCTTTTGCTACAAGTCCTTCATTACTGCTTTTTAAACAAGTGAAGAAATGCCTAAGGTTAAAAAATAATATGCTATATTACTAGACCAATTACTGGCTCCTACTGCCTTATGTACCACATGTCAGTAGAAAAACCCCATGAACATACAGGCTTGGAAAATAAAAAAGAATCATTAAGATTATGATTTTACAAGATTCCAGAATTCATTTTTGTACACGAAGGAATGCATAATAATAAAAAACCACAACAGCAAGTGTCTGTCACAGTTGACTTTTAGCTAACTAAGAACACTAACAGCCTCCAGCAAAATAAATCCACCTTTCTAGCAAAATAAAAACCTCAGCAYCCTCCTCCACCTTTAACAGGTTAAGCTGTTCATTACAGCCCCACAGGGAAGCTCAGGGATGCTAGTGAGCAGCAAAATAAGCAGAGAAACCATAATTACAAGGAAAACCTTTCAACAAAGTGTCAAGTACTCGAATGAGAAGGAACTGAGTCTTTCCAGACATCCCAACCTGACCTGGGTGCTGAAGGCTTCCTATCATGTATGATGCAGAGTACAGAGAGACTTTTATAAACTTTTGTTGCTGATCACTCAGCACAGTTTTTGACAGCAGCATACTCATGACTGGTAAGAACAGCATTGCTCAGTCTGGGACCTAGACAGATTTAGCAAGCTGAGAAACACAATGCTGGGGTAAGGTTTCCAAGCAGGTTCCTCAAGGAGTTTAGCACCAAACATCTGCATTTTCTTTTATTACAGAAAACTCAAGAAATCAAGCATGTCAGGTTTTTTCCAGTCTACAATCAGCAGGCTTTCCTGCTAGCTCATATTAGGCTCATGTCATCACGCAAGAAGAAATGGAAAGCTTGGAGATGGAGGGAAAACAAGTTCTGAACCTCAATAGTATCAGAAGCAAGATCCCACAACACTTGGCAGCTAACAGAAAATTCTGCTTTGAACCACTGGTTCATCAGACAGAGGTGTAAAAAGGAGAATCTTAGCACAGACCTGATTACCACCACGATGAGACCAACCAAAGAGGGGATGTGAATTCAGAATGTAACACACAAGGCATGAGGGGCTGGTGCCTCTTCCCAATTCCTCCCCTGCATAACCAACCTTCAGAGAAAAATCATCTGCAAATGTCGAAATTCAGCAGGTTTTACTTTGGTTTTGGGGTTTTGTTGTTTTATGTTGGCTTTTTATTTAATATAAGGATTTACAAGTTTCCTAAATTAATGCGTTTAAAACACCCAAACTTTGGATGTTTGGAAACAGCTTGCTACACTTTGCTGTTTCACATGCTGTCTTCTGGGACATAGATTTTCACTCAAGGACTGTTTGTGTGATGCCAAGAAAACATCCCTCATCTTTGTGGGCCAAGTCCTCCTGGAACCTCTTTGAAAGGAATGAAAAAATAACCTAGTGAAATGCCAAAGTAGCAGGGACTCTTATCTCCACTCAATTTCCTCCTCCCATTTCTCAGAGGAGAAGGGCTGTTTACTTAATCAGCAGATTACATTTGTTGATCAAAGGATGAGGGGAATCCTCCCTAGCTCACACACCCCATCCACATGCAGATTTTGGAGCACGGCCTCACTGAAGCACAGTGTATGGCAACACAAATGAACTACCCCTATATTAAGTCACCAGATGTAATCCTGACAGCAGCTCCAAGCTCTCGGTTTCCTCCTCCTCCTCTGATCTCTCTCTTTCTGCTGCCTCCCTCTCTCTTTGCTTTGATGACTTTGACAGCCAAGTTCTTGGAGAGTTACTCCAGGTTACAACGTGTCACCTTTAATGGAATTCAAAGCTTTAATTCAGAAAGTGGCCACTCTTGACCTCTGGCCCCACTGCCACCCACTCTGCCACCCCCCTCCTTTCTCCATTGCCATGGAAATGAATAGCTGAGCGAAAAAATGGGAGCAGGCAAAGTCTAAAGCTTTTCACAGAGCCCCCAGAAGAAAGATGAATGAAACTCATTCATCACTGAGCAAGGGACCCAGAGAGCAAGCCAGAGGCAGAGCAAGCAAGGGAGAGAGACAGCCTGAGATAGAAAAGGTTACCTCATGCAGGAAGTTATGTGATTTGAAAAAGAAAAGCACAGGAGGTGTGAGGGAACATAGTTCACTTGCAAAAACTACAGATTCCACCAAGAAAGATGCTGGTTTGGGGAGCAGGGGTGGTTTCCTCAGCCCCTTCCCAAGATAGAATTTCTTAACACAGGATTACCAGGAAAACATAGAAATTTGAGGGGAGAAGGGAGAAATTCCTGAAAAGAAATCTCTGTGAAAGTCTGAAGGATGGACCACTCATGGAAAGGAAAAAAAATATAATTACAAACAAAGCTGTGGTTTTAGTGTTTAAATCACATCCAGCAAATCTTCTACTTTAGAGAGAAGTCATCATTCTCTGGATGCATACACCTGCCTTTCCTCCCCATCACCTCTGCATCACATATCACATTGATTTGTCTTCATGTGTGCTATCGATCAAATTCCAAAGCCATTTTTAGCACTAGGGAGTAAAGCATTCTAGAGGCAATAGCTTAATTCACTCAGCCCTGGTTTTCTGGTGCATTCCTCCAATTTTCCCATTTCTTACAACCTCACAACGACTGCAAAGAGCTCCCTCTTTTTAGAGCATCTGAATCGGATGCACARTGAAACAATAATAATTAAAAACACAGCCAAAGGACACCACATATCCCAACCTCAGATGAAGGAAAATGTGCTGCTGCATGCTGTCTTACAGAGCTGAGGGAGTTTGCTGATGCCAGTGACAGAGAGAAAGGGAGAGGGACAGAAAGGAAAGTCTGAAATGCAGCAGCTCCAAAGAGCTTAATTTGCCTGCACCACTTGAAAAAGAGATAAGCAGGACAGAAGGAAGGCAACAAGCTGTGACAAGTGATTCCCTAAACCCAGAATCTTTTGCAAAGGTATTAGATAAGAATGTCATGGATTATACTAGGATATTTATATAATTGATGACTTCCCAGAATAACCAGTCAAAATTCATCTCAAGTATAMCAAAAATTAGGCAGAAGCCAGCAGGGCCTTTGGGGATGGTTATGGGAGAAAAGCTGTAAAGGGCAGATCTCAGTAAAAGGCAAATTCTTCCCTAAGACTGCCTTCCAGCCTTATCCCAACAGAGAAATAATAATGCAGGTCTCCTTTTCAGTGAAGGCCAGTCCAAAGCTTACCCATTAAGCTCAACTCAGAAGAGAACCTACCTAGAGATTAAGTGGTAACTCCAGGAGATAGCTGCCCCTTGCAGAGTGATTACCATTCTAAACCGTGAGATTCTTTTTCCTCCTTCCTAAAGCTAATCAGGCATGATTCTCTTTCATTCCTCCAATCTTTTTGCCACTATTTAATTCCTTTTTTTTAGCATTTGAGTGAAAAGGTATCACCCGAGAGGCAGGAATCATTAAACTTGATTCAGTGTTAATTCAGGGAACTGGATGCCAAGCCAAGCTTCCTGGGAATGATGTTAGCACCTCTGCTGGCCACAGAGCTCAGACCCAGAGCTCATACTCAAGCTTCAGCTTGTGGTTAATCTGTATTACCCTCCATGGTGGCTCATAGCCTGCCCCAGCCTGAGCTACCCTGAGGATTTCTCAGGCAGGGAAATTCAGGCACACAAGCAGAAACACTCCCTTCAGTGAATATACAATATCCAGCCTGGGAAGCACAGTAAGAGGGAGCCAGTACCTTCACAAAGCTTTTTGAATAAAGAAAAACAGAATTGGCAGCTTGTATACAAGTTAACTGAAACTACAGCTGGCATTCTCCATTGCTTCCAAATCTCTCYTCCATAGCTATTGAAACACATCTACCAAAGACAGAAGTAGGCACAGGTACCACTCCTTTTCACCTGCAGAATGCCTACTGTTGAGGTGGTGTTTTACTTTCATGCCCTGTCATTGGGGATTCCATCCCTCCAAACACACAAAGGTTTGCTAAGACCACAGGTATTGCCCATTAAAGCTGATGAGGCACATCCCACCACAGAGGGATGCCAGCACCGAAGGCACAATGCAGAATTGCTGCTATCCCTCTGTGCCTTGTCCTTCTTGAGAAACAGCTCTGCTAAGGTGGAAAAGCTGCAAGTAATGCTACAGATTCATAGGCTGAGGACAGAAGGGAGAGAGCCCTGCAACACAGCTGAGGGGGAAAGGAAAGAGACCAAGAAACCCAACAGTGATGTTCCTCATATCCTCACACCTTGCCGCATCTCCCCCAGGCCCCGGACCCACAGACCTCTTCCTCTCTCCCCACCTCCACGTAGCTTTGCCTATTCAAAGCTGGCTTGCAAACAGAAAGAGATCGCTTCAGAAAGATTTTTGCTAGTTCTAAAAAAAAAATAAAAATCACTGTTTATTCAGGGCATGGCAAAAGTTGATGATGGATGATGCTATTCCACACAGAGCAAACACACAGCTCTGGCATAACAAACTTGTGCTACTGTTAAGAACAGATATAGTAATATTTTAGAGTTACCCTCTAAATGGTTCCTCTCTCTGGTGGCCTCAGGCTAAGGCTCTGAATTGTCCTGAATGAAGATGTCTCTGGTTGATTCCTGCTGTAGGGCAGCTCAGGTCAGCTCTGTGCTGCACATCTGTTTGACATCAACAGACATTTTGGAAGCAGCAAATTGTGCCACAAATGGCTCCACAGAGGTGGGAAGCCTCATTTGGTCTTCAAAGAAACTTCCTACAGTAAATGTAAAAACTTGAGTGCACCAAACATGAAGGACACCTGCATGTCATTAAGTGCTTACTGCTGAGCAGACAGCTTTCTGGGTCACCATCTGTTCATCAAGAGCACCAGCTTCTGGCTGCCTCTCCCCAGTTCAGTGTGCTCCAGGCTTTGAACTCCCAGCCTTGGCAGCTCACAATTACTCAAAAGGCAGCGTGGATGGTTCTTCTGTGTCAGCAACACAAATCAAAACACAGTGTCCCACGAGGGAACAATTCAACCAGGCACAGCTCAGCAAAGTCTGTGTAAGGATTTTAGGAGCTAATCTGAATAGCTCACAGTGTATTATGCCTCTGTTTGTGGTATCTACTGCTGCCCTTCTAATCTCATCAAGCTGCCTGCTTATCTGTAGTTATCTGGCTCAGGTAACACTTACTGTGTGTGTTGTTCAAACAAATGTCCTCTCCTGTGCTAGGAAGTTCCTACCTAGGCAACTGCTCACAGAAATAAGTTCAAAATTAAGATCCCTTAGCCTAAACAACACAACTTGTTGAAAGCACTTTTTGTAGCAACAGGAGGAGCTACCTGCATAAAGCTGGAGAATAAATACCTCATCAGCTCTAGAAATCCAAACTGCTTTCCTGCTGCTCCACAGAACCCAGGCTGGCCCAACCCTTGCACTTCTATCCGAAGTTTTCAGCCTAAAATTTCAGCCTCTTGAAGTTGAATCACCAGATAGTTCCACACAATCATCAAATCAGGCAAAATTAATCACATAGACAAAACAAAAGGGTCAAAATGGCTCCTAATGCCCACTGGGGAGAATGAGTCTTGTGTAAAACAAAGCAGGACAAAGAGAACAGAGGCTGCTCCAAGGTCTGTGGAACCAATGTATAACCACCTTCCACATCACAGGCTGGCAACTTCTGCTCTCTTGCCCCCTGTCCTCCCCAGCCAAGCTGCATTACACAATTTAGGGACTGGCACAGTTCCATATTCTCAGAGAGAGGAACAAACAAATTTTCCCATTCGGGAAAATCCTGCCTGGTATTTGATATTCCAGAATCTTCTCAAATAAAGCCAGCAGTTTATTATAGCTATAGCCAGTGCTCAGATTGAACTAGAGTTCAAAGCTGCTAAGCTTCTTCGTTCCTCTCTATGAGAGGAAAATCAGCATTTCCCTTGATTCTGGAAACAGAACTGGCTTATCCACATGGCCAGAAAAGCATGTGGTGCTCCCATGGGCAAAGGAAGCCTATAAAGCTGACACCTCCTCCACCCCACCAAAACACAATCCACCTATCTCAAAAAT
Source organism: Cardinalis cardinalis (assembly GCA_014549065.1). NCBI lineage: Eukaryota > Metazoa > Chordata > Aves > Passeriformes > Cardinalidae > Cardinalis > Cardinalis cardinalis. The sequence continues at coordinate 255,212 of JACDOX010000139.1, forward strand.
GCATGTTTTTCCTCATTGAGATTCACCTAAGAGGCTTCATGTGGGTGAGATTTGAAGAGAGGAAGATAATGCTTGGATGGAGACCTGCTGTGCCCAAGGACCTGGGTTTCAGGAATAAGGGCTGTGGCCTGCCTGTCTGCTGTCAAGAAAATATCTCTTGATTGGAAAGGAAAGCATGCACTTAGCTAGCACTCCAAAAAGACAAGGTAAGCAGGAGAAAAAACAGAAAGAAAACAGAAAAAACTACCAACAACCAAAATACGTCTAGAAAGGAAAGAGTAAGCAACTGTCTACTTTGCTGACCTCCCATCATGGCCCTTTTAGTTTCTATGATGCATGTTTCTCTGTTCCCTCTGCTTTTCACATGATGTTTGACTCTATTTCTCTAGGTTTACAGGAGCCAAGCTACAAATTGATATGATAAAGGGCAACACAAGAGGTGTGACTTGCAACATGTCACAGCCTTTGTAGGAAGCAAATTGGCACCTAAATCACAGTATTTGCATATTACAGTTAAAAAGGGAACTCAATTACTTGCTAAAGCAGGACACATTTGCTATCTTTCCAAACACAACTTCTGCTTCCCTGACCTGCCCACATTTCACCCCTGAGAAGCTGAGAAAAACTCTTCTGTCAAGACAAAATGGATGTCCTTATGCAAAAGCCCCAAGTTAGTTCCTCGTACCAATCTTCTGGTATCCACAACTCCACATTTGCCATTTACACTTTGTAAGATGAGAGATCCACTGCCTTCTAAGGAAAGCTTTTGTGAAATTATCATCCTGCCTTGCACCATCAACACCGTAATACAGTAAATTAGTTTGTAATTGAATTTTTCTTATCATAGCTTTCCCCAGCAAGTTAAGAGAGGTCTTCAGTACTTGTAATTTTTCTTCCCTAGGAGATATTTATAATGTGGTTATCTGTTCTTCTTGAGTTTGTCAGGCAGACTAAGCTCTTTAAGCTGCAGAGCAAACTTTCTCCAGGCACCAGTTTGCTAAAGAGTTTGTTCTTTCCTTTCGTTTYTTTTTCTTTTGCATCTTTTGAAAATGTTGACACCAACACAGGATGCCTTATCCTGGTATCCCCATCATCACCATGGTCTGACCCTCTCAGGCATATGCTTAAGATTTGGATTTAGACTTTTCTCTCCACAGCACTACATTCAGACCACATCTGCCAATTCCTGCTTCCTGTGACACCCCCCTTAAATCCTTTTTAATCACTGCTTTCCAGAAATTTCCACTACATAGGTTTCATTCATACATACAGAGATGGAAAGGACTAGAACATACTGTGCTAAGCCACTTGCATCATTATTTTCAGCATTGAAACACAACAGGGAAAATGTCACCCAACCCTATGACACAGACACAAAAAGGAACAGGTGGAAAGAGGCTCCCTGCCTTTTCCTGACATCTTTCCCTGTTCCCAGAAAGGTAGAAAGAAGTCCTCAGCAGCCTCAGACTGTTAATAATCACTCCAACGCTCAGTTAGTAATTACTTTTGCAATATTTAACATTTTCCTTATAGACCAAAGTCTAATTCTTCATAAATTTTTAAAACAAAAAAAAATTAAAACGTGTTTTTAGTCTTCAGCTGTAAAGAAAATACTTGAAAGCATGACCATCGGGTTACATTAAAATAATAAAACCTCTGCAGAAGGCCAGAACAAAGAATCCCATCGTTGTTTTGGATTTTCTTCATCTAGAGATTTTTAGGCAAATATCCTGACAGGAAAGTGSGAGGAGTGGGGCTGTCAGTACTGCATTCAGTGAGTATAATTACACTGAATTAGTGCTAAGGGGTTTAGAGAGAGAGGGAAAAATACTATTCCACAGAGTTAATATAAAGTGGGCTTTCATGTACATACAAACCCACAAGGAGCAAGCTGCTGCCTGCTGAGACCCATTTGGGAGCCAAGGGATTGATCGGGCTCGGCCAGCCCTCGCTGCAGAGAAAAGCTGCACTTGTGAATTACTGTAAAGCAGCATTCACATGATTGATGGGTTTGCCCCCACCACCACGTTTGTTTCAAAGATCCATTTTGTCTTCTGTGGCCACGGTGTGAATTAACCACACTCACAATGGCTGGCTGCGTTTCGCCAGACCGATCCAAGGTCCCGGAGCTCCACGGAGCTTTCATCTCACGCAGCCCTGGGACTGGGAAATGGGGAAGAGGCGCTACTGAACACCGAGGCTCTGGAGGAACATCAACCTCCTCTGCCATCAGACCAGCCAGCTCACGCCTGGGGAAGTCTCTGAAGAAGCTCTGCTTCTCACTTCCCTTGCAGTCTGATACTGCACCCACTTATCCTTACATTCCAGGGACCATAAGGTGTAATTTCACCTCTTGTCTTCTTAACCGAATATGTTTCCAGCAATAGATTTTTTTTTCCTCCTTTTTCCCAATGAAGAGCAAGAGAAAGCCTGAAATCTGTATCCAATAAAAGATCCAGAGACTCCACGCAATTTGTGATGGTATTTCTCTTCAAGGCTCAGTAAAAGTAATTAGGATAGCAAAGAGAATGGGAGAGAACAATCATACATGGGCTCAGATCATGACCATCTTTTAAAAACGTCCTGAAATGTTTTGAATGGACAGTATGACACGAGAAGCTGGAATTTTTTTAAAGCCCAATCACACGCCTGCTTGGGGACTGTCCCATGGCATCCCAGGAACTGATTTTTCAGCCAGGGATAAATAAATCTGTGTCAACTGCAAACTGCACTGGACTCCTCCCAATTCCCAGGAAGGTACTGCACATACGAATAATATTTTGTTTCCCTTTATGTGGTAAATACATTGCTTAAAAGAAAGGAAAAGAAAACCTCAAAAAACCAAATAATAGCATTAAATACTATTAACTACATCAAGTTTGCTGCACACAAGCAAAATGTAATCTTCCTACACACAACTCTGCCAAAGCATTTCACGGGGCATCATTTAATTTCTCTTGCCCTGGTCTTCCATCAAAACATGTCTAATCCTACAGCACTTCCTCTGTATTCACAGTCCTGCTCTAGCCACAAAGATAGAAAAAAAAAAAAAATATGCAGTCCTTGGTGTCCCGGCACTCACACCATTTCTTAATCACTACCTGCAGCCTCCACTGCTCCCCACAGTGTGAGAGCCCTTTTTCCCAGCTCCACCATCCCAACAGCTGTCCCAAGACTGGCCCTGGAAAAAGGGTCTAAGAGCAGGACAATGCAGCTTGTTTTCCAATCAATGTTAGGTCTGGGAGCTTCCCAGGATGTCCTGTCTAGGTTTGTCATAGCACATCAAAGTGCTCTCCTCAGGTTCAGGGCACCCTGCAATCAATCCTCTTTGGTCCCTTCTTGGACGCCATCTTCATCTGCCTTTCTAGTTATGGTAGATGTTCCGGGAATCACAAAGTCAAAATGTTTTGAGAGGTCTCTGCCTCTTCAGGAGCCTCCCCAGCTCCAAACCAACCCAGCCTCCAAAGAGGCAGATGCTGAAGGTGTACCAAATGGGGTCAAGCACATTTTAGCCACTACATCCAACTCACACCAAAACTTGGAAATTCTCACACCAAAACGTGCTATAACTGAGAGCACACAGTAACTAGGTCAGTCCCTGTGCACCAAACAACTCATACAAACCTCAGCTGTCCTGGACTGACTGAGTTAAAAGATGAACACTCAGCATTCTTGGCAGCAAACAGGAACTGCTCTCAGACAGTCTCCTGCTACCACAGATTCCAAATTCTGTATGTGCGCATTTTATTAACCCCAAAGGACAGCGTGTTCCATTTTACAATGGAAAACTCTCTCAATTGCAGAGAAACTGATTTGTCCAGACCCTTTTGACTTCTCCTGACCTTGGCTGCTCTGATTTGCCTGTTAACTCACATGCTGTGTGCCTTCACCACACACAGAGGGAGAGAGGAGAATGGGATCAGTRGTAGGTTTCTCTGGTGCCTCACAGAGCTGCTGGAAGCCTGCAAAGCACACACATGGGAAAGCACTCCAGAAGACATCATGGATGCTGCATGAGCTGTGCTGAACACCAGAGTCAGGACTGCTGCGCTAACAGGGCCACCAAATCCCATGGAACAAGCTGAAGGCTCACTCCAGTCCCAGGAGGGTGGCAGTCCTTGTTTCTACCTGTCATATGACAACAGCACTTCCACTGAACTCTGATCAGCACACCTAAATTCTTCCCTCTCCCACAAATCCTCTAACCATGCAGTTCAGTGCAGTGGTATCAGCAAATGGATGTCAAACACAGGTGTGCTATTCAGAAAGGCCAAGTTACTTCATTTCCAAAGCCTTTGCACAGTGGAGCACCATTCAAACCAGGCACATTTTCCCTCAAGTTCCACCTAAACAAAGATTGACTTTAAATAAAAGCTATTTGTTGTCACTCCTTCATTTTGCCACACTCAGAGGCACGGTGGGCAAATGTTATAAAAGCTCCACCTCTAGAAGCAGGAGGTTATCTGCAACCTCAGCTGGCTTCTGTCACTCCTGGCGCTGTGTGTGTCACAGCAAAACCTGTAAGGCATTTAGTGACTCACATGATGACAGGGAACACTAAGCCCTTGTGCCCATGCACAGCACCCTCCATAAAAACCACTCGAGCTCATCAAGATTAGGAATGAGCTCTTTCTTAAATCCAGCCCAATCCAGTTAACAGGCTTATCTGGAAATGCTGAGAGACAGGGCTGGCAAGTGGCAGTGCACCCAACCTGCAAACACCAGTTTGCTAAAAAAGAAGAACATGTTGGTGCTGCCCAGCTCAGGCTCACAACTGGCTCTCTCCTCTCCATATACTCCTTTACAGATGTTTTTCTCTAAGGATATGACTTTAAAATGGCTTGGGGGACCTTTGTGATTTCTAATCAGTGTTATAAATCTCATTCCAGTAGCACAAAGAAAGAAAACCAACTGCTAAAGACAAGCCCATTTCCTGATCAAATAGCCTTTTCTTCCTGCTCTTGGCATATGCCTGCATAAGTTGATTTTCTTCTGCTAAAAAGATGCTGGCATGCATCAAAATAGAAAAAAAAAATGCATAGAGATGTTTTGAGACTGCTTGTTGTGACATCAGCTAGTGATAAGACACTACTGTCCCATCTCTCTCATTCCATCTGTGCAGGAATGCAACCTGGGGAAAGGGCTGTGCTGAGGAGCAAGCACAGTGGCAGATGTCCAAGCCCTGCCCTCCCCACCATTGCTGAGCATGCAGGAGAGCTCCAAAATGAAGGCTGAAACAAAAGCTTCCTCTCTTTCAAGAAAGAGCTGCTTTGGGATTCCACACTTAAAAGGTAGTAACATTAAAGTACCCACACCCTCAACTTACTAAGACTTGATTTTCCACAATAGGAATGAGAAAGAGGAAGAAAGAAAAAAATAAACATCAAATTTTCAAATAATATAAATAATTCTAGGAGTTAAATGAAAGACATTTTAGAAATATAAGTGTTACTAGGAAAAGTTAATATTAAAATAATTTTCTGTGAGATGCATGGAGACTAAGTCAGCATCAGATCAACTGAACACAGTGAGACTCAAGGGAAAATGGGTAGTTTGCTCAGGACGTTTCACTTTTGACAACATATTTGTTCTCAAATATGTCTCCATTTGCCACAGCTGAAAAGCATCAGGGCAACAAATTCGATGTATACAGGTGTCATTAGCTCACATTTCTAATATCAAAAACAGCTTCCTGGAGCACAGTTTGCCTAGCTGTTAATTAAAAAAAAACCAAAAAAACCAAAAACCACCCCCCTCCCCCCAAAAAGGCAGGAGCACAAAAATTGTTAAATTATACAGCTCATCTAAATCACAATGAGCCTATATAAATATATAGATTTACTTTTACATATATATTTAGCTACTTTGGTGGACCTTCAGATACTTCAGATCAGGCTTTTAGTTAAAATGCTTAGAGAGAATTCTTCTAAAAAGGCAAAAACCTACAATATTGCTCACATAGCAGCTAAGGAGGAAGAAGTCAGGAGGACAAATAGGACTTTTCAGGCTTTCCTTGCAGGGATGTACAGGAGGGGAGAGTTTCCAGCTAGGAATGTTGAGCTACAGTTTGAGGGTGATAATACACAAGCCTCCAGTTGAGGCCAGGGCTGATAAATGTGAAATAGTTGGTGATCAAATGATGGTGCTACCATTTTCCATAAAGGTGAAAGTGTCATAATTTTTATAAACTATTTCTTGTCAGTGTAACCAACTCACATTAGTGGCAGTTAGTTTGAAGATTGCAGAAGGAAAATCTACAATGAGTAAGCCCCAAACAATGAAAAAGAATTGATTAAGGAATTAGGGCTGTTTCTAGACTTACTTCTAAAGTGAGGACTGCAACAGTTCAGATACATTTCCACAGGATGTAAACACAGAATTCTCTCACAGTCATTTGAAATCTTCACACCACAGTCACTGCCTGATTCTGGTGTTTGACTGGGAGGTCATCATCAGTGCTAAGAGTACCAGGTTTTAAAAATCACAGAATCTGGGAGTCGCTTCTTTCTGTTCCCTGAGAGCCATCCTTCCAAAAAGCATGCCAAGAATGACACAGATATTCTGAAATGTTGCCAAAGTGCAATCACTGATGATATTTCTGGTCAGTCAGAAAAAAAAAAAACAAAATTACTTCACAAATGTAGTTTAAGAATTTATTCACTCAGAGAATACCTTTAAGAGAAAGAAAATGGAAATGCAGCCCAAGTGAAACTAATAGGAGAGAACAACTTTGGCAGGTGAGATGTAAAATGGAGATTAACGGGTCCAAGAGCAGGGCTGAAGAACAAGGAAGCAAATGCATAGTGACAAGTAACAAGGCATTCCTTAAGCACACAGGAGACTGGGACTCCAGAAGAGCCAGTGGGTCCTGCAGACTCTCCTGATGCAAAGGCAGGGAAGGGCAGGAAGAGAGACTGCACAGAAGTTCAATGGCTTCCCCTGTTTTCAGAGCAGGGAAGGGAGATGCACGCCCCAGGGTTCTACAAGCGCAGAACTGCCAGACAGAGTTAGGGGAAATAAAATAAAGCAAATGAAAGAAAGAAAGTACTTGGGAAATTTGATTGCACTAAACTGTATTTCCAGAGCTGAGAAAAGTCAGTTAAAGGCAAGTGTAAACCAGCTAGCCAGAAGTAGGAGCCCCACAAACTGGAGAAGTCTAAAAAAGCGCATTTTTCACAATGATAAATCATAACCTACAAATGATAACTCACTAACCTACAAAAATGTTTCAAAAACATATCTGGCTATTTTTTGCCAGTGTAAATTGTTCAGATTTTCAAAGACTTTGAAACTGTTAGGAGAGCTTTGTCATCTTGGGACAAGAGGTAACTGTCACTCTTCCAATACTAGCCAAGGAACAAAGATAACAATAATAATTTTTTCATACAAAAGGGAGAAGTTTTAGCACCCAAAGTCCTGCCTAGGATCAGGGTTGCAGAAGGCATTTGTGAAGTATCTGATAGAAAGAATAGAAAACAAGGCCACAAAACACACTGCCCACATAATGTGGTGTTAACCAACAGTATGGGGGTCCTTGTTCTCACAATCCAGACAACTGGACAACACAAACACCAGGTAAAACTCACCACAGACATATTGAAGTCTAATGGGGAAAAAAAACCACAAACAAATCATAAATATAGATAGATATATATTTATCTGCTTCCACTATACGCCAGTCACTACTGAACTAACTTCTAGACATCAAAAAAGAAAAAGTTCTGAAGACAGATGATGTCACATCCCTGTGCTTAGCCAAAGAGTCATTTCAGAGTAGACAAAACTTTGGAATAGCACTTCTAAAATTGTAAGCCGTAAAATGTAAAAAAAATGTTTTACTGTGGAAATGAAAATTATAGAATGCTGGGTTAAATTTCAACTAAGTGTGATTGCTAAAATAAGGGCATGAATTGTGAGCTTAGAAATAAAGAAACTGAAATATTCTGTTGATTTAGAACTAGACATGGGGCTGTAAAGGGCTACTGAAAATGAGAAACATGAGAGAATGTGTAATATTTATGAAAGGTGACCTACTGCACTATTTAAATAGAAGAGAGATTAAAGAAGAGACAAGTTGAGGTTATGAAAATAAGGACATTATAGACACATGAATTCAAAATTAAGATTCAGGAAATCTCAGCTATTCAGAATAATGAAAATACATCTTCAAAACCCAAACAGATTGCTTGTGGCTTATCTGCCTAGGGGAAAGCCCCTTCCAGATCTGTCCTCATTTAAAGCCAAGGAAGATGAACACTATTTGCAAAAAATTTTTAAGTAATCCACAATCTGGTTTTTAAGAAATCTACATAACACTGGTTTTACAGAACTCACGCCCTGCTCCTTCCCATCTTTTATAATTGGACTGAAGGGAGGGGTCCATGCCCAGGGAAAAGCCAGGCCTAACTCACAGACTGACCCAGCTGCTGCCACAGAAACCCTTTCTGCCTTCAGTGGTTCAGCTCTGCGAGGCAGCGCAGCTGGGAGCATACAGGAATCTGAGCAAGGAATCCAGAGTTCACTTGGGATCAGCAGCTGCAGCTTGGAAGTTCTGCTACTCCAAAAAGTATTTAGACCTAGAATATATCTTTTAAATCTGAAGGAATAGAAGACAGACACAAATGAGATTAAAAAAATATCCCTTTCATTTCATACCAATCACACTTTGCATCAGGAAGTGAAAACCAAGCTTATTCTCTCCTAAGGGCACTGATCAAAGGCTAAAATGCTTTTTGCTACAGAAGTTGTGATTATAAAGGGAGAATAAAAAGAGAGAAAAAAGAAAAAAATATCAGAACACCCTGTCCTGTGAAGCAATTGAAAAGGACATGCACAAGTTTTGGGGCAAAAAATGAAATAGAACTTCTATTTTTGTTCAATTCTATAATAATAGTTGGAATAATTGCAAATAAAAATTACAAATTATTTCCACTGTTTCCAATTATTCTATAAATAGACAATTTTATAATAACTTATAATGATTGCAACTGTTTAAAATGTTTACAAATATTACACTTAGATTCTAATTCTCAAAGGTGTGCTTTGAAGAAAATTTTAAATGAACCAGGAAAGGATAAACTTGAGAAAATGCTCCTTATTGCCCACTGCTGTATTCCACAGCATTTATTTCTTGAGACATCATGACCATAAAAATGTCCTAATGATGAGCGTGGACATCACAGGGCATCATGAAGAGCTCACTGCAGCCAATGTGTCTATCTCATATGTAGGCTAACTTCTTGTTTCCATTCTCTCAATGCCCTTTAAGTGCTGGAAGTGTTCAGACACAAACTGGAATTCCACTGACCTGAAATCACAGATTCAGTAACACAAAAATTTCCATTTCGATAAGCCTAAGATGAAATATTTCAACCTCAATTTTTCTTGACTTAAGACAGGTAACTTACACTTCACAGACTTCTCCTGCTCAGAGTTTTTTGTTTGTTGCAGTTTAAATAAGACAAGAAATTCCCACCCACAATTACTTGAGAAATCTCAGTTGGTAAAACCCCAACTGGAATCAGAGCCTTATTGCACATGCTGGAAGTGTCAATGCATAAAGATGTGAACTTGTCATTTACAGTACATGTTGCACAATTGGTAAGTCTAAAGTTATCTAACACATTTTTGCTATGCATCCCTACATTTTTTAAAGTTTCTCCCAGCAGAGAGTTGCTTTTGGGGTGTGTGTAAAGGATGATGTCAGGGCAAAGTCTCTACACATCTCTCTGTGTTCTTCTATAAAAACACACTCCTGCCATACCCACTCATCCTACGGTTGTGGTTAGCTCAGGAAAGAGGGGCTCTTATTTAAGGGACTTGCAGACAGAGTCATAAATAATTCAAACTAAAATATAGTACATAGCAACTAAATGAACAAAGTAGATGCTGTAAGATGCCACCTTTATTTTATAAGCCCTTTTCTTGTGTGGCAGTATTCAACCTACCACTGCTTTCTAAAGCTCTCACCTTTTGGGAAAGCCAGTACAGAGAGGCTGAATTTGGGCACAGAGAAGCAGCCAAAGAAAGGCCAGGAACATGTAGGACACCACATGTTCCACCACGAAAGAAGTGGTGTTTGTAAATATTAACTCCGTTGCAAAACACTGGAAGTGCCTATAAATGTTTTTGAAAGCAGCTTCAAAACAACTTTTCTGGATCAATATTATGAGTAAGAACAGAAGTTCACTTTCCTATCTCTTTTTGAACTTCTGATTTTTTTTTTCCATCATGAAAGAATGGCAAATTTTCCAGGTAGTTACAGAGAGCAAAAATGTTCCCCTCCCTCCTGAATTTCTGATTTCAGCCAACTTTACAAAACATTTCAGATGTTAGGCCCAGAAGATTTCTCCCTTCAGAGACAAAACCAAGAGTTGATCCCAAAGGGAAGATGGAAGCCTCCACCTCTCATCAGGATCAGTTCAGAAGCTTCACAGCACTAGCTTGTCATTCAGGGACAGGTTTGGCCAGGGGTTATGCACCCATATGGCCCAGACCCTGCCTCGGAAAGGTATGGTTATAGGCATGGACTGATAGAAGTATTTTATCTTGGAAAGTGGAGGAGAAACCCAGCTCATCATTAGCTTGACTCTACTAAAAAAAAAAAAAAATTAATAGAAGAGCAGCTCATGCTTAAACAGGTCTCCAGATATATACCAAGTGAAGCTGTCAAAGGCCCCATGGTAATGTATTGCTAGAAAACTTTCACAAGAGCTTTCATCCCACCCACTCACAAAGGCCACGGACCTGAGCACATACTGTGTCATCAGTGAACTTTATTTCCACTAACTATGTTAAACTTTTAAATGAAGTTTGCACGATCAAACAAAGATTTCACATGCACTTTTACATTTACTTTGTCTAAGTAAATCCCACTGCTCTCAKTGAGGTAACTCAGAGCCCATGAAGATGTTCCAACAATGCACAAGACACACACAGACCATAGTTCAAATTAGAAGTGATGGAAAGAAAAGAACAAAACCTCTTAAAACACGTACATCTATAATCCCAATGACCACTCAATATCAATGAGTCCAAAATACAAACTAAAACCCATGTCCCATTTAATGACAGTCTCAAGCTAAACAAATATGAAGGGAGAGGAGCTTGCCTTTTCTTCTTTACTGCCCCATAAATACAGTTTCCCACGGTATTTGCAAGGACAGCAAGGACCAAATTCAATGCAGATACCCCTACTTAGGCAGCCCATAATCCCTGCCAGCTCTTTACAAATCCTCTGCTGGTGGATGGTCTATTTGGGATTAGTGCTAGAAGGAAAATGAGAGCAACCTTCAGGCTCCCCTGAACTCTGCAGATCTCTGGTCAAACTGGCCAGTGGATCATTGTACCATAACCCACTCCCACATGAGTTTCTGATTTGGCTTGTAGGGTTTTTTTTTTGTCCTTCTGCTGCATAAATAAGCCTAGAAGAGGAGGAGGCCCAGAGCACAGAACAAGTATGCTAATGCCATATCATACCAACTGCCATGCCAACAGCAATCACACACACACACAYGCCTGCTCACACGCCCCTGCCAAATAATCACTTCAGCAAACATCAACTACAGAGATTAGCAAAAGCGTCTGACAACGCGCAAATCGGACAAGAAACACGGGCTGAAGGGACAGCTTAGCAAAGTGAGGATTTACTAAGTGAAATGACATGAAGTTCCTGCATCAAAGCTTGCAGCATTTTCGGAAGACTGCTGAAAATCCTATCTGTTGGCTAGTAGACTTTTTTTCCATCCGGCCGTCCCCACTGCGTATCAGCTGCAGCCAGACAGGCTGCTAATAAAAGCAAGTGACTCTTGCACAAAGGAAAATATCTCTCTGGCCTCTGGGAAGGCAGCAATCCAAGCAAACAACCAGGCACTCAGGTGGCACAGGCTATTGGGAAGCAACCACGGCATCTCAGGGGCTTTTCAGCACCAAAAAGCAAGCTAAATCCCTAAAGTAAAAGGTTGGTTTTCCAGGTGAAACCATCCTAGGCAGAAAACTTCAAATTATTTCTATTCAATGTGATAGGGGGGGTGGAGGGAGGCTACTTTTAAACATGTAATTTTTATTGTGCAAACTAAAGGAACAAAGCATTTTTCTATCAGATTTAGGGCAGAATACCAGAACAAACTATTATCTCTAATTTACTAAAAGATGCTTCACTCCAAAGGTACTTTCAATGAAAGTAATGAGATTTTGCTTCAAGAAGCACAAGAAGAGTCACAACTATTTAGCAGCATAATAGTGCATTTGGGTCTTATTTTGAAGAATTTGTTGCCAAAACAAAGGAGGTACTCTTTCTAAATCTTAGACTGAATTAAATATTCCTTATTCTGATGAAGCTCTTGCTGAAGCATCAACTTTGCTTGAATAATATTTGGAGGATGTGTGCCTGGTTAAATATTAATCTCTTCTAGACAGGAAGAATATGACTTCTAGTGAGTTGAAAAAGAACTAAATATTGAAATGGAAGAAGCTGGGTTGTCTGAAAGCAAGTCGTGACTTTGTAGCACCATTGCACAGACACCACCATATCAGAACTGCCATTTTTCTACCAAGGCTATTTCTAAATAAATTCCAATCTTACTTTCAAAGACCTTCCTTACAAGATCCACCCCATACCATCTGACAAAGTGCCTAAATGAGCATTACAGAAATGTTAAAGTGGGCATTTTGAGACAATGTCACTCTTCCCACTGCTGCTCACATGCTGTAAAAAAGAAAAAAAAAACCAGAACACCTAAAATAGTTATCTTTAAAACAAAGTTTTTGATACAACAAATACCTTTACACAATGCATTAAGCACATTTTGGATACTCCTATCACAGAAGAAAAGATGCTACAGACTGTGAGCCTTCTGYTGTTGGCTACAGATGGATGCATACATTTGCATTGCACTACTAAGGCTCCTTTGCACTTCGAGATACATGATGTGTGAGGAGTACAGCTAAAAAAATAAATACATGCATAAATGAATCTGTTGTTCTAGCGATCCAGTAGAAACAAGGAAGCCTTAAATGCAGGAGCCATATCATCTTTAATTGGTTATGAAACTAATGCCACTGTTTGCATGGCTCTGACGAAAAAAAAAAAAACACAAAGAAAAAAGAGAACAAAACAAGTTCTGTGCCTGATATCCACTGGAACTGAATCTGAGAAGTTAATTCAGTTACTTCTGTGCAGGGACACTCTGGCTGCCACAGATCCATATATATTTACTGGTTGTGTCAAAGCACAAGGAATTCAATTCCAACGTACCCATGGAGTCAAATTATCTGGTTTCTTGCCTTTTTAATCCTTAGGGACAGAAAAGGCAACAGGTAGATGCAATTAGCAAAGTCAGATGATGAAGTCAACAGCAGAGTTGTCTCTGTGCCTTAATGAGCTCAGAAGATGAAGACCAACTTTGCACTCCAGCCTAAGAAACAGTCTAGCTCCCCCTCATAGCCCTGTGCCTGTCTCCACTCAGCTGGACCAGCCTCCCTAAAATATCTGAGCACCAGCCCAGGTGTGCAGATGAGGCTTTTGGAAGGAAAGCAGAGCCCATCCAGCTTTGCCTTCCCTCCCAGTTGTTCTGTCTGTTTTTACTCTTGAGAGGAGAGTTTTTGTACAGATAGGGAATTCCTCCAAAAGATATTGTTTGAAGATGGCAAAAATTGTGTTTCATTTATGTGGTTAGCTACCTACCTGTAGACCAGTGTCAAAATATGGATTTACACTGGGGTATAGAGAATTCCTCCTCTTTCTCTTCCCTCCCCACAGCCATTTGATGATGGTTTCATCCACAACTAAATAGGGTATGTTTACAAGGCCCAAGCTATGCTGAAACTGTGTAGAAACTAATGAGGAAGGAAGATTTTTATAATGCTCTTGTGAAACCTTTAATGAGCTCTGAAATAGTGCTGGCAGGCCTCAAAGGAGAAAGGCCCAGTTTAAAACTTTGCAGTTCACTAAATGGCAGTGTGCAGGAGCCCCAAGCACTATTTATTTTCAAAGACTATTTTTATCTGAAAATACCCAACTCCTGTAACCCTCTTCTGCTCTAAAGGTTTTTACCCCTCTGTTGCAGCTGCCATGCAATCAGTGGCACTTGCCAAGCAATGTGCTCCCAAGGCCCAAAATAACACATTAATACATTTTTCTTAACGCAGTGGAACTGGATTTTGCCTCAGATATAGTTAGCTCATCTCCTCACCTCCAGAGGTCATCCCCACTGAAACCAGAATGTGCCATTCTGGGAAGGCTAGGAAGGGCTCTTTGGAGTGGAGGGATGGTGAGGGTGAAAATCCCCTGGCTTTATCAGCAATACAGCTCTCTTTTATGACATTCCCACTCCCCCTTCTCATCTCCCACCAAACTGCCTACAGCTGTGTTCTCTCAATCTTCAGCCTGAAAGACATGAAAAAGCAGCCCGCAAGACGACTACAGTTTTGCAAAAGTCACTCCCACACATATAGACAAGGAAGCAAATAAAGTTAAAAAATAAGAAAATCATCACAGTGCCACTGCAGAAGGTAGAGTCAGATATTTTGAAATGGCACAGTGGCTCTGCTCCTTGGAATAAAAGAAGGTGAGACATATTTGCCAAGAGTTAGGTGAAGTCCTGCTGATCCTTTCTACCATGGTAAGGTGAACCATTGCTGAAAACAAACCAAACTACTTTAATACCACCACCTGCAACAGGTCCTTTTAAATCTTCAAGGTCCCTATTTTTCACTTGGGAAAAAATTGTAGGAGCCTGAAGAGAGTCTGAAAAATATTGATGAACTTGGCATCACAAGATCACTTTTTCTGGCAACTCAGAACAAGAAAAATATTAAGAAGCAAATTCCATACTGGCTGCCAGCTCTTATTTCATGGGTTGGATCAAGCTCATGTTGGAGGTAGTGGGATTAAAGAGATCTTCAGCTGATGACCACTTCTGTTCAATCCAACAGTTTGCAAAGCATATTTGAATTTTAAAAAAATTGATATGGTCTTTATTTGGCACTTAATACTGCTGACACAAGTAACAAGTAGTCACGCCCTGAAATTTAGTGATATACAGAAAAGGTGCCTTTTCTCATCTGGTTTCCCTGCTGCTCTGTCAGTCCACAGAGACACCACCATACCACTTCTTACACAACAACTCTGCTCTGTGGGTTATTGTAGTAAAACAAAAACATCCACATCGCAGAAGACATTGCTGGCTCCTCTAATTCCATTTTTCCACAGTGCTTCTGCTGAAGAAATTGATGTCAGACAAGCAACTCAAATTTCCCTGAACTCGCCTCAAACACACATTGAGCACTTGACAATGCCCACTTTTCTATTTTCCTCCCCACGGCTCCACTGGAGAGGACCCTCTGTGCATTCACAGCAGCACAATGAAGAATGATTTCCAAAGCATTAACTTGGAGCCATTGAGACTTGGATGTTTTCAAAACGGCTCTATTGTGCTCAAAGGATTCTAGACTACCCCAGCTACTCTAGAAGAGAGTCTTTTTCCCCCTTCTCAAAACATCCATCCCTTGAGCCATCCCTGGAGTGAATTGTTGGGGCCGATTCCTTAGTGCAGCAAGTTCCATCAGTCAAAGCTCAACAGATACAAATAATATCAGGATATGGATATAAATTAGTGCGACAGACCCTAAATAGTTTTGACAGGTTTGGTAAGTATATATAGCGACACAGAATGCTATTCCTGCTGTCAGACATCAATATGTAGACAGAAGATTGGGGGCACCATGGAAACTCAGTGACATAAGAGTGGTATTGATTGGATAGAAAACGAGGCTGCAATTTAAGCTTAAGGCTGCCGGAGATGCCAAGAATGGAGAATGACCTCCAGCAGTGAATTTTCAGCATAAGCTCCCTGTGAACGAGGCAGTCCAAGAAGGATAAATCAGGGACAAGCTCACCAGGGATATGGCTCAAGCGAGTGTGGCTCCCCTAAGCAGATGAGAATCACTCTGTGTGTGCACGCGTTACAGTGACCTACTTCGTTCAAAGACAGCATTTTGTATGGTTTATTATGGGCCTGGAACAAAGAGATTTCCTCAATTAAAGTCCTGAAATGCATCCTCTAAATGAAAATGCTTTTGATACACTGACCAGCAAGAGGTTGTAAATATCCAAGCAAAGCATACATTGTTAAAGAGCAATTCCCACAGAAAATGCCACAGTTGGGAATGTAGGTAATGAGGGGGCTTGAACAGAGCAGAAGCAATGAGCCATGCCAGCTCCATCCCTAATGCCTTAGTCTTACACTAAAACACTTGTTATACCATAACACTAGATAAATTGTGTTTTCCTTGACAAAAAAACCCCAACACACACAAACACACATGCAGAAAAAAAAAAAATAGTATGAGTTCAATGAGTGCATTTTCAGAGCTCCTGTAAAGAATTATTTTTAATTTGTATCTAAGGAGTCAGGAACAAGCCTTGATCCCAGAAAAATCAAGAAGAAATAGAGGACATGTCAAGGAAGTACCTTGCCAAAGCCACGACTGCTGGAAGTTCACTAAGCAATAATATTCACATTCGTGGCAGAAAGATTAATCTACACAAAACATCCACCAGTACAGCTGTGTCAGGAATAAGATAAGCTTCCAAAGTGTCCCCAGTGTCAGGCATATGGTACTGGGATAGCAGCACTATGTTTTGTAATCCTATAGTGAGACAAACCTTCTGCTGGCAAGGATGCATCAGCCACAGACTGCATCTCAAATAACGGGGGATAGACATCTGGATAACTGCAAAAAAACTGGTTTTCTTAGGCCACTTCCACACCATAAACGAATATTTACCATTTGTAAAAGAAAGGTTTGTTGCTGGCTTCTCTTTTTCCCCACCCAAGAGCTGACTCGGGAGTAAAGTCAGTGAGTTTCTGTCCTTCAGTTTCACCCAAAGCTTCAGCCATAAAAAATCACTGAAGAGTCTGGCTCAGCCTGGAGATAAGAGTTTACTGAATCTCCACGTTCCTTCTCTAGCAAAAGTTGCTAAATTATGCAGCRGGAATTGGTTTTGCTGCTTTTTGGGGTCAGTTATGTGAGTTTGAGTTTTTTTTTCAGTTTGATGAAGTACCCTCTCCATGCACTTCCAAATTTTCTTTCCTACAGCAAAATAACAAATTTTGTCACAAATACACTGGTTCCTTTTTCCCTTCAAACTATTTCTCATGATCAAAAGTTTAGGATTTTTTTTTTTTTAATTCTTATTCTTTTCTGGGGAGGAAACCGAAACAAACAAAGCAAAACAAACAGACAGAAGCATTAAATTTGTTTTTTAATCAGCTCAAGAACACTGCTCAGAGCACATAAAACCCCAGGTATTTCTTTGCAACAACTTTTACTTTCCTTCTCTCTTTCTCTCTCTCCATCCCTTCCCTCCTCTCCCTAATACAGTCAGTTACACACATCGTTTATTTCTTGTTCAGAAAGTTGAGCTTTGCTAAAACCTCAAAAAAATCAGCGCCCAGAGGGAAAACAAGGAAAGGACATCAACTCGAGAGCTGATGAGCCACAGGTAAAACATTCCTCTGCTGTAATACAAGTCACTGCAAGCAAGCAGGATCTAGTTAAAACACCACTACCCATAGCTGCAGGGTTATGTGGCAGAGGAAGATTTAACTCCTGTCACAGACGTTTCCCCAGAGCTCCCAAGAGCCAGCCAGCCTCTCAGGTGTACATCCTAGGAGCCAGCTCCCGAGGGTGCCACCAAGTTAAAGCGCAGTGGCCATTCACCAGCAAGGCAAAGCCCCCGGCAGCGTGGAGGAGAGGCGCGAGAGCCAAGTGGGAGAGGCAAAAGGAGCAGATAAGCTCACACAGGATGAAAACTACCTCTCCCCTATGAAAAGTTGTACTTTTTAAAAGGGACAGAAGAAAGGAGGGTAAGTTAGAAGCACCAAGGCTGAAGACCATGAAACACTTGAAGAATAACATACACGTTCAACAAAGAGGAAACTGTGTTTTCACTATTGTTAACTCAGATTTTCCCCCAGCCTATCCCTCCCGAGGAAGGAGAAGACACAAACTAACGACGGCAGTTTTAGATAGATCTATCACTAGTTGTTTCACACGGAGTAAATCAGGGATAAGAAGGCAAAGTCCCAAGAAAAACAGCAGCCGAAGCGCTCGGTCTGACGGTACAATTTAAACTCCCGAGTTGCAGCCGGGACGCTCCTGGCACAGGGCACCTGGGACCCGCAGGGGGTTTGCGCTGCGCTGCCCTTTTGTCCTCTCGGAAGGGACTTGCCCGAACACCCCTGCCGCCCTTCCCCGCCGGGTCCCGTCACCCACGGCCACCGCTGTCCCTCGCACGCTGCGCTGGCATTTAAACGCTCCCAGGGAGCGAAGCACGGCGGCAGCGCTGCCCGCCCGGCACAGACCCCGTCCCTGCTCCTGGGCACTCCCAGACCTCATCCACCACCTCAGCCAGGTGTCCCATCCCCGCTCCCAGCCAGCCCCACGGCCCTGTGCGGAGTCCTGCTGGGGTAAGTGTCCCGGAGCCGCGGCAGGGGCGAGGGGAAGCGCTCCCCACGCTGTCCCGGGGGGACAAGCGCGGGAGGCACCATCCCTCGGGAGCGCCCGCCGCTGCCTCGGACTTACTTGGGGCGGCAGAAAGCTTTTCTCCCGCAGCTGAAAGGGGCGAGCCGCGACCGTCCCCGGTGAGCAGCGGCCGCTTCTGCCGCCGCGCGTCCCTGCGCTCCTCACGCCCGGCTCCGCTCGCTCTCCCGCCGGAGCTTTCTCGCCGAGATTTTTATACTGCAGGCAGGGAACCTGATCCGCGCCTTGACTCGGCGGAGCCCGGGCTGCGGCGAGGCGGCGAGAGGAGGGAAGGCAGGCGGGCGCCGGGGCAGAGCGAGCGGCCGCGCTGCCCCCTCGTGTGATGCGCAGGGGCCGCGCCCGCCGGGCGGGTCACCCGCGGGGC